>JAFBJT010009481.1:67134-107514 GCA_016785325.1 Chascanopsetta lugubris | reverse complement strand
GGGGGGGGGGGGGGGGGGGGGGGGGGGGGGGGGGGGGGGGCACGTGACTTCTCTGTGCTATTTCCATTATCCTTGCAGTGACATGATATGACATGGCATTTTCCCCATGTCCCTCCCAGCCTGTCAAGTGTGGCATGAGAGGCTGCGTGCTGCTTGTGTCGGATGTGTCCTCCAGTCTGCTCCACACATACATCCTGTCCTCACAGCCCTAAGTATGAGCCATTTCCCTCAGGTGCTGTGTCTCTAGCACCTGAAAGAGCCGATCATTAGGCACCGCAGTGGTCCCTTAAGAAATATGACTGTTTGCTGGTCTCCATGGGAACGGACGTCTTGTTTTGCCGCCTTTGTGAGAAAATGGATACTGTTGTCTCTCTCTTAGCCATCACTCGCTGCTGCTGCTGCTGCTGCTCCACTGGAGTTTAGACAACCCCTCGCACCACAAGCACTCTCCCCTTCTCGTCAACTCTAATCTCCATCCGTTAATTTCTCCACGGTTGTTGAAAGAAAGGGCCCCCGTTCACTTACCACTTATCTATTTAGGTCATGCCTGCGAGAACAGGAGCATATTCGGCGGCTCTCGACAGGGGAGGATCAGAGAGAGGGGCTGCAACTGCAGAGAAATTAAGCCTTTAAAAGTGATGCCGTGTCTGATATTTAGAGCAGCTAATGAAGGGAGCCGGCTCTCTATCCCAAACAAGCAGCCAGCCAGCCAGCCAGCAATTATTCCCGGCAGAGGAAGTGTGCTTGGAAGGCAGAGGGGAGGAAGCATTACCTCACCCAACGTGTCCCACTCTGTATCTGTTTGTGGAGGCGTTGAGTGTGTGTGTGTTTGTCTGCCTTTGTGTGAAAGTGTGTGTCTTTGTGTCTACTCTGCACATTTCTGTTTCTCCTCCCCTCCTATTTGTGTGTGTGTTACACGGTCTTTGAATAGAAGGAGACATCTCGGTTTTTATACCACAGGAAGGACCTCGATAACTGAACATTTCATTTATTTTAAACTCCAGAATCCTTAGCATCTTTTAATTAGAGGCCTATTTTCCTATTTTGGTGCTCGGCACGCTTGTCTCCACAAGGGTAGTATCCAAATAAATGGCTCTGGGAGGTGTAATGTAATAGAATTGCAAGCAGCAAATAGCAGCTATAACCCTGACAGACGAGTGCTCTGAGATAAAACTACCCTCAGTTACTTCTCTTTTAGATGCAAAGAGTCTGGTCTAATGGCTCTGCAGATGTTCTAAAAGACAGTGTTAGTGTTTGAATAGCCTGACAAAACATAATCAAAGTCATTAAATGATTTTACCCCATTCATCCTCCTCAATTAATGGAATCATGTGTCTACATTTGTAGAATGTATTTATAGTGAAGCTCGCATACCTTGCACACTGTGAGAATCTTGCCTTTCTCACAGAACGGAATTAGCACGATAGGAAAATGCTTGTACTCGTATTTGCAACCTAAAGCCAGGGGTCAGTGTGAAGTTATAGGATTGAATCCCTGTGGTCACAAGACTGTGTCCGGCATTTGACCTCTAATGAACCAAGCGCTTCATTCGAATGAATGTTCAAAAGTTACATAGTCTTGTAACTGAATTACAGTGTTTATTTTCATAATACCTTAAGCTGAGTAAAGTATGTATGATGATGCATATAGATAATTACATTTTCAGTCGTTGAGGGAAGAAAAAAAATCTGTTAAAACATAAATCTAGCATATGCTTTAATGCACCCATTGCCCAACAACTGCCTCCGTGAGCAAAATAAAAGGCCTGTGTTTGTCTATTCATTTTTGTTATTCAGTGTTTCTGCGATGGAGCTAAAGGCCAGATAAGGCAGCTCTCAAGTCTTCTCATGCACTCACCCTCCCTGCTGGTCTTGGCAGCAAAAAGTAACACATCTTGCAGGCATGGATCATTGGCTGGCTGTCTGACTGTGCGTGCGTGCGTGCGCGCGCGCGCGTGTGTGTGTGTGTGTGTGTGTGTGTGTGTGAATGCACGGATAGCTCGCTGACAGTCCGGCTGGCGTTCTCGCTGTCATCGGATTATTTGGCAGCCACCGGCACACTGGCCTGGTTACTCTCTGGTCATCTGTGTGGGCAGACGCGTCCTCCTCGTCCTATGCAGACACCTATGCATGCACACACACACACACACACACATGCTTACACCCTTACTCAACATGTGGTTGCATCGCTACAACTGTGACCTTCTATGTCTTCCTCTTCTGGCACCTCTTTTGCATCTCTCCTTCCTTCCTGCCTTCCACTGGGCCGTGATCTAAAATAAGCAGAGGAGGAAGTAGATCCAGGTGCGAGTACCTACGCCGTTTAAATGTAGTGACATCCATGATTACCTCACTCGGATATCATCGTCCTAAAGCCCCAAACCCACAAAAACCTCACGGTCAGCTCATCAGTGTGTCGGCTCTGGCTCTGTGATGCAATTTGGGGGTGATGTGAACAACAGCACCGACCTGAGGGCCTGTGGCCTCGGTGGGTTGATGAATCACTACCGTTGTCTGCTCCCTCTTGCAGGCTGCCACCATGTCCACAAGGTGGAGCTGTGGATTGATTTTTGAAGGCACCATGTGTCATTGTCAAGGTCAAAGCAGGGGGAGCGTCTCCAGACTTCCTCCCCGTCACCCACACGATGAACATGAAAGCAAATACACTTTATGTAAAATACAAGTATCACATGAAATACTTAATAATATGATATATGCATTTCCCACACTTCCTCCACTGTCTCGTCATGGCCGCATGCTGCAGGAACCCCTCCTGCTTATGTTTTTGCTCCGTGCTCGTAACGGTGCGCGAGGAGAGAAATACTGTTCGGAGACTAAGAGGGTATTGATTTGTGGAGCCCCACCACAGCTGCCATCGAACACCGTTACTCCCATCTCCCGTCCCTGGCGCCACTGTCGGCTTCACTGCCGTAGATTATGGTGACGCCGTCCTCGCTGCGCCTCCCACACCCCTCAGGGACGGACCTCAGGGTGGCCACATCGGGGCTCCACCCCTCCCCTCCCCCCCCTCGGTCTCTCCTTTTCTCTTCTCAGCACTTCTCCTGCTCTACAGCCTAATACTCTGCCACTCAACCATCCTCATCCTCTCCCTACCAGCCCCACCCCCACCAGCGCCCCCCCCCACCCAACCCAACCCCCACCCCCCACCCCCCAGCATTTACTCACAGTCTGATGCCAGCATAGCAGCGCTTTCATCTTTGCATATCCATGCAGTAGTCATTCCACCGTCCTGCACTTTGCTCAGTCTCCCCCTTTGATGTCTCAAACACATGCGCACTCACGCACACAGGGAGAGAGAGTGAGCGAAAAGATCCCATTTTTAAGACTCTGAATGGGATCTGGTCACTTTGGGACAAGTCTCGCTTCACCTCACATGGGGTCGAGAGTGGCTTGCGCTCGGGTTCCTTTTTCATCCCCACGGGCCGCTGCCTGTTACCTCAGCTGCCCCATCATTACCCCGCCTACCCCTATCGTTTTGTAGTTTTGGTGACGATGAATTACGAGATGTCACATGGAAACATCCCTCACAGTGCCATCTGAGAAATGTGGAGGCCAGTGCAGGTCAAACACTGGTCGCATATTAGAGGATTATAATCCGCAGCCGGGAAAAGTATTTTTCACGGAAAATGCGTGAAGGGGCTGTGACTGGGTCGTGCTCTCTCACAGGGACGGTGGGAAAAGTTTGCTTTATTGTCCTTATGTTGAAATAATGTTGATTTGTCAGTTTCCAAAAATGGTTGTTTATAGTGACCCCTGTGGTCAAGATTGTGTAGTTAGCAGAACAGCCATGCTCACCCTCATCGGGTGTGAGTAAGCATTTGAGAAAAAGGGAGGGATCCCGACGTATTAGAATCAAACTATCGAGACAGTTTTCCTGCTAGTTCCGAAAAAATAACAACTGATCTTATCACTGGATGTCTCCTTTTTTCCCCCAATACTTTATCTTTTCCGTCCTGACAATAAGACAAAAAACATTCCAAAACGTTTGAAATGGCATTTGGCAAAATACCAAATGAAAATGTCATCCATCAACTTGTTTTGCCGGAGGAGCAACAGCTCCGCTCTGACGGACAGATAACGTGTCTTCACAGTCCCTGCTCATGTGAACTGTGCGGTGCGTGTGATTGCTGTTATTACACATAACACCCCTCTCTCCACTGTGCCGTGCCTAATGACAGCCTATGCAAGACAGTGTTTCTCGTGCACTTCTATGAGGGTGGATGTGTTATGACATCTGGACGCTGTTTATTTCAAGCCCAGGTGTGTGATGCCAATGTGACCACGATGTGCGTTCTGATTTCCAGTCGTTACTTGTGCTGGGTGTATGTGCCTGTTTCATCTTCATTGAAATCAAAGGCACTTTAAGGGTCAGCGGTTGTGTTCTCAGAGGTATCCCACAATATTTACTCCTTTTCACCTCTCGTGGTGAAGATGTATCCATCACCTCACCCTCGCCCTTCTGAGCACGCAGGAGAATCCAGTGGTCATTCAAACTCAAAATATGTTTAGTATGTTCACTCTGGGCTGCTGTAAAAACATGCCGTGTTCTCAGTGGCGGTTAGGGTCGGCGTTGAAGTCATCCGACAGCGGTGCTGCTCGCTAATAGCTCAGAATTAGTTTTGTACAGGAAGGGCCAGCTTTTAGTAGAGTGTTGATGGTGCATTTTTGTGTTTCAAAACTCGACTCAGCCTCGCCGGTATGAACTGTTATTCTGTGTTTGGACTCCGCGGCACCTCTTGTGTATTTCACCTCGGAGCAGGAAGGCCATCCTCAACGAGTCACTGGGAAATGCAGTGAAGTAGCATAATGAAGTACCGCAGCGTAGGTGAGGTTTAAGTGGGTGATCTGGTTACATCTCTACACATCCGCCTCACTTTCAGCCGCTGGTCCTCTGATACCAAATCCCTCTGCAGCAGATGCTCTCACGCATCAGAAAACATGCGTCTGTGTCACTCCTGAAACTTTTATTTTCTGCCCCAGTCCCTCGCCTCCTTATCTCGGTTAACGTTTTTCGGTCCTCTCCTCCTCTCCTGTCCCAGAGAGGCTTGCTGACGGATTGGCAGCCCCCCGCTCAGTCCTTCCCTGGCAGCCCAGCGTCTGGGCTGCTTGTGTGGGTCTGGGTCAGAAGCTGCAGGCTGTTTGTCGACTGTTCAGGGAGACAGAGAGAAGGGGGTGGGGGTGGGGTGTGCAGGGGAGGGGAGGGTGTCAGGAGGACAGCAGACAGTTGTTATGGGCGCGGGCGCTCTTCGCTGCGCACCGCTGCAGCTCTCCAGCGCTCTTCTCTCCTCCCTTGGCGCGCGATGCCCTCCCGCCCACTCCAAATCCCCCCTCAATGCCAACTCCCACACGCTCCTCTCCGTCCTCCTTTTCTTCTTTTTCTTCGTTGTCCTCACACCAGTCGCATTGCCTTTCGTTGTCTTAATCTCCTCTCGTCGCTCTTCTAAACCGTTTTAAGCCTCCGATGCTCCCACTCCCTCCAATCATTCAGTGCAAAACTCAGTCTGACCAACCAACATGGGAGATGTCCTGGTGGACACAGACTTGAGCCAGTCTCGCCATGCCTCCCTCCCTCTCTCTACCCCCATGGGAGATGTCCTGGTGGACACAGACTTGAGCCAGTCTCGCCATGCCTCCCTCCCTCTCTCTCCCCCTCTCTCTCCCTCTCTCTCTCTCTCTCTCTCTCTCTCTCTCTCTCTCTCTCCTCCTATGACTCAGACATCGCATGGCAACAGGCACCTGAAGAGAAACACCAAACCCACCACACCTCATGTCTCCAGCCCTGCACACATACACACCATCTGTGGCAGATTGCAGCTCCCACAGTAGTAACAAGAGGGACAAAGAAGCAATTCTGTTCCTTCTTTGTCCCTCTGGTGCATGTGTCCATATACATTCAAATCGTGATATTGAACTATAAAATTTGGTTTGGTTAGTATCATGGCTGTTTTACTGAATGATGCATATCTGTATCAGAAGTCCCACCATCATTGCCATTCATCCATTACTGTGAGCGCTGCCGTGATATTATCACTATGTTTAGCTCATTTAACTGTAAATAATCTACACTTGATTAATAGCCAGGGCCAGACATTTGAAAACACAAGTGTTGTGCAAAATGTATTTTATGCTTTATGCCAAGCTGTGCCATCTATTACAATCATATTTTCAACTATAAACCCTGTGTTGACTCCAGGACAAAGTCAGTCCCACAATAATTAAAGCTTTGCTCTCATATGAGTGTTTTTCCCCTATTTACCTCGGTGAAACGAAGGCACACGAGGCATATTCATTAGGCCCGTTCCTTTTAACCTGATTGTCCCGCGGTGCCCAAAATATCTGTTTATATATAGATAATACATTTAGCCACTCACACACGTTTGTTTGATGAAATGAGACACAAATGACCGAGTGAGCCCAGCTCTGCCTGCTCAACAGGGCCTGTTATTTACTCTGCTTGTTTGGGTCTGATTTCAAAGAGCTTGGCATCACGGCCGTGAAGATGTTTATTTGCAGGCGACCGAACAAAGTGGAAAACAGCCTTTTATATTTGTTACTTTTTACTCCTTTTGAATTCTTCACTTGACTTGTTTTCATTTCTGATCAATAGATGGAGCCATGGTTTTATGTGACTAAAGTAATTATTACATTTTCCTGTTAGAAATGGGACTTTTGCCACTGTTAATGTGATTTACAGCGATTAAGGAATACTTAGTGCTGGACTCAGTTCACAGAACTGTGGGGGCAGCACAGCTTCTGCACAAAGAGCTGTTCATCTGTTTATTCAAACTTTGGTGAAACTCTGATTAGTTCTCAGGGTCCAGAAACAAATGACATACCTTTTTTTTTTTAGTTTGAATGGCTACCATAGGCTCTTCTACCAGGAAGGGAATGGTGAGGTGAGGGTTGCAACGTGCGACTTCACCACAAGATGTCATTGCATCCTACATACTATTAAAGACATATATATGAATGTATACTAGCAAAACGTTTTCTCTTTCCTCGTCTCTACCTCTACACCCACAACCCCCTCAGGACTCCGATGGCCCCCCTAAACCAGAAGGCGTTCACCCTCCAGTGTTCCCCGCCCTGCGTCAGTCCAGGGTGGTGTCATCCACCTCCGAGGAGGAAGAGGCCCTCACAGAGAAGTTCCTCAAGATCAACTGCAAGTACATCACAGATGGAAAGGTAATTTAAAGTGCCCTTATGTGTCCATGGCATTACAGCTATACGCAAATGTACAACCAGCAGAAACATCAAATACGGTTCCAGTTGAAGTTCAGATCGCTAAACACCTGATAAGCTGAAGATTCACGTGTCAAAGTGTCCTTGGGCAAGATGCATGCCCCATGTTCTCATAGTGGAAAGTGTGCCTTATAGAAAGACGTGCCAAGCTTTGCCTCTTACTCAGCATCGCAAAGAACTGCTGGATTCCAGCCACATCTCTTTAACTCTAATCTCAGTCTGAATGTACCTTTAACCACACGTTGATGTCAACAATGTCTCCCATCAGTCAGCAAATGTGGGGACTGGAAATGTGTCTTCTCGACGAAGGTTGCAGACCAAATATGTACTCGCGTAGACAGACGCATGCGCACACATACTGATCCATGGTATTGAGCGGCTGCTGATTCACTCCCAGGTAGCAAATGAAAGCACTGAAGTGGTCAGTGCTGCCAGTCAATAACCTCTACTTGATTTAGGACATTTGTGGTTGCAAATTGATTCGGCCTCCAGATGTGTATGTGACATATGTGCTTTTGATTATCCCCTGTGCGAGACAAGGATGTCGAGCTTTGGTTCGTTTCCATCTCGCTCATTGCCGTGTCCCTCGTTGTCATCAGGGTGCGGTGAGCGGCGTGTTGCTGGTGACGCCCAACAACATCATGTTCGACCCTCACAGGATGGATCCCTTGGTTCAGGCCCATGGGTGTGAAGAGTATGGCATCATGTGTCCTCTGGAGGAAGTGCAGTCTGCTGCCATCTACAAGGAGATCACCGACACCAAGATCAAAGAGGCCGTGCCTGAGTAAGAGAAATTACAGATGGCATTGTGCTCACGGAGGGTGACCTCCTTACGGCATGCAAGTGTTTCTAGTGCAGTATGTCACACACTCTGAGAGCCGACACCCGCCGCTGACCTTGATTCAGTTCTGCTCACAGTCTTACCGTCATCATCAGACCATCCTCTCTTCCTCCACAGCTACATAGCATCTACGTATGTCCGTCTCTCCATCTTCCCCTCACAGAAATGCTGCTGCCTTGGTTTAGTGATCAGCGCAACTCTCTGCCGCACCTACGACTCCATCGCATTAGCAACCAACTCAAACAACTCCCCCCCCCCCCCCCCCCCATAGCAAAATTAAAAAGTAGCAGCAATTGCACCAAGGTTAATGAAGTATGCTCTCAGCCTCCCACGTTCGGAGCGCTTGCCTGTTTTTGCAAGAGGAAGCGGCCTCTTCAGAGAATTCACTCATATTTCCTCCCACAGCTTTGTCTGAGTCGTTGTTTTTTTCTCTCCCTTTGATTGTTTTAATGCTAATGAGGCCAAATGCATGTCGGTACCAACATAATGTATCATTAGAGAGCCCATGGAGTCATTGTTTTCTATGTCTCGTGCACCGGTAGCATGGTCTGAGCAGAGCTTTATTTAGCCGGGTGGATCGTTGCCCATGGAGCAGTTATTGTGCTGGCAAATGATTGGTACAGATGTTTTCTCACTTGTGATCCACTGTCTTTGTCTCCTCTGTCTTCTCTCACTCTTTCTACTGACACTCCCCCTTTTTGTAAGCGCATAGCTGGATAACAAGTGAGGCAGGATTTGAACCAAAAAAACAAAAATGTCCGTAAGGTTGAGTTCATAATTCCAGAAATGTCAAATGCAACTGCACTAACTGACTATTGCTGAAGCTAACGATTCTCTAAATTGCTCTCTATTGATGGCTATTGATGTTTTGATTTGTTTATAATCACCCAAATTAACAAATTGTTCTTTTCATTACCTTAGAGTTCACCCTTTATATTTATATCAGGAACAGATGTAAATTTAAATATTTTTATAGCATCCCAAAATGGACAAATTGAATATATTTTGAATTTTTATATATATATGTGTGTGGAAGGAAAGAGTGTCGTGCAAAAATGCAACTTCACCACTCGATATCACAAAATCCTGCCTTTAAAACCTTTTTCCATTCCCTTAAAAGACAGATCCAAAGCAGAGCACATCTAAAATTAAAACCATGAGAGCTGTTTATAATTGTGAATAAAGAATCATTTAGACATGATTCTGTTGTTGGGAGATCTTGGCATCAAGAGCTACAGACCTTTTTTGTTGATTCATAAATTACATTTTGTTTAAAATCCCCCCTCTCATGTAGTCTTATTCATTCCCTGTCCACCACAACGGTCCCACAGTTGTGCCGAGTTATTCTGTTTGATCTCTCTAGTTGCCTTTCACAAATATTTTTGGCTAATTTACTATGGTTAAAGTGATTTAATTCTTTGATTTCTGAGGCCAGTTACAATGATTTCTCAGCTTATGCATCAAAAATAGCCCCAAGTTCCAAGACAGCAGCTCCTTAATTTCCAATAATGCAGTTAGTGTCCTTCAGTGACCCTATTGAGTTTATTAGATATGCATATTTTTTTCAAACCCTGTGGTTCCAGAATGAAGTACGCACTTTTCAAGTTGAACAGAATGATTTGTTTAAAATCAAATATATTACTCAATTGTCTGTGCATCCTTTGTACATAGAAACAAACTGCCTGATTTTCATGTCTTTTTGAACATTGGCAGATATCAGGTTTTTATAATATCATTGTAAGATATCGATTCATGAACGAGTCAGTTGCATTGTTGTCCTCCTGGAATAATTACAAAAAATAACACAATATTATTCAATGCTCCATATTCATTGTGTGTCTTGAATCCCATTTTCCCAGTGACCTGGAGCCTCTGCCCGCTGAGAGACACCCCTCACAGCAGAAAGAGCCAGAGTATCGCCAGAGGGAGCCAGGGGCCAACGACAGCGGCAGCACGGCCCCGCGCAGCAGCGAGGGCTCCATCTCCGAAGACGTCTTCACTGAGTCTGAGCTCTCCCCCATCAGGGAGGAGGAGCAGGCGTCTAATGAGGACCTCCACCTTGACAAGTCCTCCGGCGCCTCCACGGAGTCCGTGCAGACCGTCACCCGGGTGGAAGCCGCTGTCGCCGGCGACCAGGCTGCGGGCGGCGCCCACCGCTCGGTCAGCCAGCCGGAGGAGCGGCCCGCGGTCAAAGCAGAGGACAATCCACCAGACACTGCCACAGAAAATAATAGCCAGTCCCCTATGGGGTCCAAGCAGCACAGTGTAGAGAAGCCACCAAGCACACCCACCACCACCACCACCAGCAGCAGCAGCACCACTAGCCAGGCCCGGGATCCCAGCAGCAGCAGCAGCAGCTCCTCTCGCCCAGGGTCCCAAAGCTCAGCCATCCCTGGTGCCACAGACACCGCCGCTGTCGCAGCCAGTCCACAGGGGGATGCCAGCGAGGGGACCGAGGTCTCCAAAACGGACACTATGCAACAAGGCAAGGAGGAGAATGTACAGGAGACGCCGAAGAATAACACGCAGAACTCTGCAGAGGGTAATGACCCCTTCTCTTGTTGAAGTTACATAGAGCATGCACGCATGCATAGATATTCCTCCGAAAAGTAAAGGGACGCTGCGTCAGGATCACTGCTGTCGTGTAGTATTGCGATAACCTTTCCGTTTCCACTCAGCCTCGCTGACAGTAATTGGTGTATCACGACAAAGGGAAATGGCCGCCCCTCTGGTGTTATCACCTTGCAGGGTCTACCTCGTCTTTACACAGCCTCGCGCTGCTGTTTGATCTGCGGCCGTGGTGGTCTGAGCCAGACCTGCAGGAGATAAGCTAAAGCCTATCAAACACCAAAATGCCACCAACACACCTTGAGCCCTAAGGGGAGACACAGCGATGACTAAACCCCACATCAAACAAGAATATTCACAGAACTGGGATTTATTCACAGTCCTCTCTGACTTTGATTTTGTGTGGGCTTTTCTAAAATGCTAAATCGCACATAATCAGGAGTAAACTTTATTATGTCTTCTTTGATTTTTTTTTTTTTTTTAGAGGAAAGGACTGGTTGATGTTTCAACCAGTGAACCGCTGATGCCAAACATTTGTTCCATTCCACGCTGCCTATAAGACATCATGAGTGCAAAGCTAAAATCATCATTTAACAGCATTATAAGGAACACTTATTTATCCTTTGTTAATCCTGCTCTCTAACTGCCAAGTAACTGAATCTATGACCGAGTGCAATGTGGTTTTAAAAGAACCTCCAACATTTTCCCATCCCATAATTCTGTTCAATACATTTATTAATGCTGTTTCGTACAGGTAGAAATGTTTTCATTATTACTTAACAGAATCCCTTCAGGTTCATACTTCTACCAAATAGTCTACAATAAGCCCTTCAAGCTTTACATCTATTTTAAATCTGTATCTTCCTCTATAAAGTTAATGTTGAATTAATTACCAGTTTTAGGTTTTGTGTGATTGGTCGATAAATTGGTAACTGCTTTGAATATTACAGGTTTGCTGATGACCTCTCTGGTGGTAATTAGTTTCCATTCATTTCATCATTGTATGAAAATCAGTTTTGGTGTAAGCAACTTGACGTGGCAGCTCATCCATCTCTGTGTCCAGCAGCTTGGGAGTTTTACCATTGTCTGTGATCCTAACTGAATTGTCGTAACCATAACAACCTGTGATAACATAGCTCTATAATATCAGCGGTGATGGATTACTCGATAAACCTGACAAGATAATGGTGAGTGAACAGAAAGCAGATGTCGCCTGTGTTTCTGATCCCATGTACATACTCGATAATGATGCACTGCAATAACGAACACGATAGATATAAACATTGTAAATAAAACCAATGGCGTTTGTTCGTTGCAATAATGGACTTGTCAAATTCACATTCACATCGACGCAGGCATCTCAGCGGGGTTCCCCTGCGCTCTGGGCACATTAGCACAGCCCACACAAGTAGCATAAGTATCAGCAGCAACTTGGAGAAAACAAACTGCATTAACATTGAAGTGATTCATATTGGAAATTAAATGTGTCCCCCCGAGCGCTGTTGTCTGAGCGGATGAATGTTATTGAGTCTGTAACGATCGACGTGGACAGTATGTGCCAGTGTAACGCCGCTGACACAGTGATGTCATTCAGCCTGCAGAAGCTGTGACCTCATCGCAGGCCCTTATCATGGGCAGACATGCCACAATCGATTACGGTATAATACTCTATTCATTAGTTGGCTCCCGTGTTTCTGCCACAAACTGACTTGTGCTGGCTCAAGAGGATAGAGAAGGGGCTTGTATGTGGATTTTGCAAGTATTTAGATTCTTGACTCTGTTTGTTCTTGTCGTCGGGTACAGGTTGCGCTGAGAGTCGGAAGCACCGCTCTCACAAGTTCTTGTGTCTGCGAGTAGGAAAGCCCATGAAGAAGACATTCGTCTCCAACGCCAGCGCCTCCATGCAGCAGTACGCTCAGCTGGGCAAAAAGCACGAGTACTGGTTTGCAGTTCCACAGGAGAGGTCAGTACTGTGATGATTTCAATTGTGAAAATGTGACCCCGTATGAGTCTTTCACCCTCTTCCCCAACCACAACAAGTGAGTAATTGAGTGAGCGTGGCATCTCACCTCAAGCGATTTTGAAACCAATCAAATATGTTTTCTAAGTCGAGACCAGCTCCCACCGCGTCCTCTGCCCAACTCCCTCTGCTGCTTCTGCCGGACAGTAACATCATTTATTATTCATTCATTCTGCAGGGAAAAATACACACAGTCACTCTCCATGAGTTAAAGGGACCTACTCTACCTACTACTTTTGTCTGAAACAGCTGCAATCAGCGCAGACTTCCTCAAAGCCAACCCTTCTCCTCATTGGCTGACGACTTTTAGAAGCCCTCCAGGGAGCTGAATCAAGGGTTTGTTCAATCCTGCCTACGCAGCATTCTGGCATTCATGGTCAATATAAAATCCACTTTTAATGTAAATGGCGACTTCAGGAGTCAGTACTCTCCCCATAATGTGACACTTCAAACATGTACAGCTAGAAAGATTCTAACAGAGCGAGCGAAGTTTCCCTCTAGCTGGACGACATTACTCTATCATGCATTAACGTGCTTATAATAAAACATTCTATTCAATTCTGAAAGAAAGAAAAACAATTACCCATGAAGATGAAATGACATTGTCTTATACATTGTTTTCCTGAGGACTCATTCTAACATTGATCATAGACTCACCCCAACACTTTTTATCTCATGAAGACCTGCTTTTTGCCCCATAATGAAACCACATAAACATATATGTAATCCCACAGCATTTATTCCACCTGGACACACTCAGTTCCTGAACTGGTTGGGCCCCTCTCATGGCCCCTTATACGGCCCTGAAGCTCTGACACAGCCAATTCCATATGCAGTCACTCCTAATCGTCTCCTCATCCTTTATTTCATGAACTGTTTCTGACCTGGGCAGTGTGGACACACAGTTGGCATGTCAGCAGTTGACAAAATCACATTAGTGCTCGTTACACTTGAAAGGAGACACGCTTCAAGAAGGGATGTGTCTGTACGCAAGTTCTTTAAAATGCTTATGTAAGTCATATAAACTGTCCTCAAAAGAGTCACCATAAAAAGCCATTCATTTGTGGGTGATCAGACATTGATTGGACACAGAGCTCACTGGTCAATGGGCAGAAATGGAAAAACTGGTGAATCTTCTGAGCCAATCATGTGGAGTGTTTTCCTGCAGCAACACACAAGGTGCTGTCTCTTGCTGCTAATCACATTCGAATCTCACAAACAAGCGCGTCCTTTCCCTTTAGGCACGGTGCCATAAAGTCTTCTTAGTAATGCAATGTGCCGAACGCCTGGGTGAAGGAACGACACTGAAATTCCCCTCACTTCATCATCCACAATGAACTTCAGAAGCCCTGCTTAATATAGCGTTGTTGTTTTCACTCGCTGGTTGCTTGGCAACAGCCTTTTCCCACCTGGAAAACAAGTCTGTGATGATGAGGCGCACGTCGCTCTGGGGACGATAGCCCAGGGACTGGACAGATTTTAAATCCAGCATTAAAAGACCGTGTGTTACTCGCTTTCAAAGTTTCCCAGCAGTGCAAGAGGGCAGAGGTGTGGGAGGACTCATCATGAGCTATTTAGACGTACAACACATAGTGGGTCATGGCCCTTTTCCTCTGAAGCTGCTTGACCTAAATGGGAGGCGACCCGCATGATGTGTCTTTAAGTGTCCGGGCCAGTAGTGTATTAAAAAGACGAGTCTATTGAATGAGCCACGTTCAACCGTGACTCTAAATACAGCTCAGCCCATTGAGTCCGTCACATCTCTCTAATGTTCACCAGCTGTAACAGCGTGTGTGACACTCTCCATCCTCTTCACATGATGGTCTGTACCATCTTTCATTGGATAAACTAGCGACGAAAACTATCTGTGTGCATGTCGAGCAGCACTCATCAGTATTCTCAGAACATTAATGGATTAAGATGTTTGCCCAAGTCGTCAGCATGTCGTTTCAGCTCATTGTTTTTGTTCCTGGCACCAAAACGAAGCAGCAGACTGGTCACAAACATAGAAAAGCAGCAAGGCCTGAACCACAGGGATAATCCAAGGTAGAGAGGCTCGCTCACCTGAACTGCTGTCTATCAGAAATGCACCGAATACAGGTGATCCTCTGAAACAGAGCAAAGACAGACGTGTGACCGAGCACTACTAGACTCACCACCTCCTCTTATCGAGTCCGCAGAATTTACGTAGGATCAGATAAAGCAGAATAGGAGATCCCCCGCGGATTCACTGCAAGTGAGAGGAATATATCCAACATCCAAAATGATGCAACTTAAAAAAACAAAACAAAAAATACTACTGACTATAAATGGTTTAGTATGCTGTCTCAGCATTTCATGCCTCTACTGTTCTGTTAAAGGTGCAGTGTATAAGAGTTGGTGACATCTATCGATGAAGTCGCATGTTGTATTCATCACCTCAGCCCCCCCCCCCCTTTCGATCATGCAGGAGAACTTACTGTCACCCTCAGTCACCACTGAAGCTCAGAAGATGCTCAGTATATCTGCTCTGGGCTACAGTAAAAACATGGCGGCCCCTGTAGAGAGGGGGCCACCGTGGGAGATTATACATTTGTAAAAAAAAACTTATCACTATATCACTTTTATCTATAGATAGTAACATTTTACACACTGCACCTTTTGATAATCCTACAAAGTGGTGCATGCCCACTGTGGTGAAGACCCTCTACATTAATACCACTTTGTCATCTAAAAAGTTGTCAGGGAAAAACCACAATGCTTTGTTGACCTCTGAACACACCCTCCTTGGAGGTTCACTATCTCACCATCCACCCTGCGCACACATTCATACAGTGCTTCTATATATATCATTTTCCAATTATATATTCACACACTTGATACATTCATACATCAGAAGCAATTGCTGCTTCAGTGTCTTACCCAAAGGACACTTTGAAAGAGGTTTGTCAAGATTCCAAAAATAAGATGCGGTTGTTCCTGTGTGTCGACTTGCTGTGTAAGAAGCAGAGTTTCAACTAATGCTTTTGCTCTAATCACTTAAAAAGATGTTATTTATTTTTTACCAGCAGTTCTTCTGTTGCTTTTGAAGTAGTCCCCAAATCAAATCAAATCAGGTTGAACTAAATATTAGTGTATTCTTTCCAAACTGAAGTCCCTTAACTGCTTCACAAAGTGACAGTTTGTGTTGGAGAATACTTGTTAACAGAAATTAACTCTCCTCCCAAAGGCAGAGCAGCTGTAACAGTTAAGTATCGGGAGCAGAGAGTAGACGAGTAAAAAGAATGTCTGTAGATGTTGAATATCCTTCTTTGTGCTGTTTGAGTTTTATGTAACGTGAAACAATAAGTAATGGTCAGTGTTATGGGTTTTTTTACACGGCCACTTCTCCGATTAAGCTCTTGTGAAACCTTCAACAATAGCAGTGGCACAGCCCATGAAATTTTAGATGCCATGTGTAATAAACATTTTATTCTAGATGATGTGCTTGGTGAATTTCAGATGCTTTATAATGTATATAAAATCTCAAATATTTAGAGGCTAACCTCCTCTTCTCTGTATCCCCCCCCCCCGTCTCTGTGTGCAGGTCAGACCACCTGTACGTATTCTTCATGCAGTGGAGTCCCGACATGTATGGTGAGGGGGTCAGGGGAATGGGACAGGAGCCTGGATTCATGGTTGTTAAGAAGAATGAGGTGTCAGAGATAGACCAGGATGAGCCCGTCACTGACCTCAATGTCAAGGAGTGGGAGGTAAGGACTGCTCACTCACCTCGCTCCAAGTGTTGTATTGTCTCACAGCTCACAGACATGGATTCATCATAGTCCTCCACTATGGATGAATCCATAACCTGTGAAACCAGAATCTTATGTGTTTTTTTTTTTTTTTAATTGAGTGAAGTGTTATACGTTAAATCACCTTATACTAATTGTGCTGATGTGCTTTCTTTATGCAGTGCACAATGTAAGTGTGTGTTGCTGATTTTGGTTTTCAATCCATCAGAACTGCACAGTCATCAAGTTGTGTACTATGTGTCTGTTGTTTTGTATTTGTGTGGTACAGCTGCATATTTCTTGATTATAATGCTCCAATTTTTTTCTTTGAACACGAGTCTTGTGAATAGTTGCTTTGCTTGGAAATGTGCTTCTACGAACTTCCAACCAAAGTGTTTTGCATGTTTGTGTAATTGTTTACTCTTAGTCAGTGTAATGTAGTTTCATCACACGTATGACTCTCATTGATGTTGATCACCATTTGGCAACTTTATGTCATTGCTGAATGACAAAATGCCATCGGCAACATAAGCTCTGTATATGCAGTCACTGAGCACTCTCACTGATCCAACTGCTCATTAATTCCAGTTTCATCATTGAGCGGATGTGGGTTCAATCTTCATTCTTGTTCTGTGTAGTCCGCTAGAGGCTAGATGTCAGAATGTCCTTCTATGCTGTTACTCTTCACACATGAGGGATGGATTTGGGGTCAAGTAAGATTGTGTACACGTCTGTGGTAAATGAATACGGTTGCATTCGCTAAATGTAGAATGAAACCAGTGAGATCAGTGCCCTGGATTTAAAATTGAATGCAAATGAATGATGTAGGAGACAAAGTGGAATGATTTGTTTGTCCCCAGACTTCTTGGCAAACAGAAGCTACGTGATCCATTGCATTTGAATAAGTAAATAGGAAGCTGCTGCTGCTGCTCTAGTTTTCCTGTGCCCACAACATGAATTTTAACCAACACAGTCATGGAGCGTCCATCCACAGCAGAGAAGTTTATTTAGTCAATTCAATAGTTGTTAATTATTTGAATGCTGCCTCAGATACACATTACTGCGTATGTATGTGTATATTATTAGTTTTACTTAAAATAGGATCTGTGGGTTAAATACTCCATGTGACAGAGGTGTCACTGTCCCTTTAAATGGTGTCAGTTGTGGGACGGAATCGTCGTGTTTCTGGCCAATAGGAAGCCGTTGTACTCCCAGTCCTGTACGGTGATTGGACGCCAACAACGTCATACAAAACTCGAGGTTGTAGAGACCCCAACAGGAAAGTATGTTTCTATTTTAGTCGAGAGAACTGCCAGATACTGTTCAACTCCGGTTGTTTGTCGCTGGGCTTCTCTGGGGAGAACTTAACTGGACCCGGGATGTGACTCTCCTGTCTCAGTCTCGCCCTTGAAAGCAAGACATGTTTTCTAGGAGGGTTAAGGACCAAGAGACACGACTGACCCCGAAGTATACGTGTGTATGTTTCCTCCAAGAACAGTCCTGTATCTTCCTCTGTGTTCTCTTGCTGTTGTTGTGGTTAGCATGCCATGCTACTTCGCTAGCGGGGCTAACTAGCCTCTTAGCCATTAGCTGGTCCGGGCTGGTGCAGGAGCTGTGGGTGTGAGTCAGAGTGACTACTGTGCGTACAGTTGCTCGTCGGCTCTTCTCTGCCTCTCCGTACCATGTAAGCAGCGAAACTCTAAAAGTTTCCAGCGCTATGTGGTAGTTTGTCATATGTGCAGCTGTCACATACAACTTTACTGAACATTTACAGAATGGGCGAGACGAACGTTTAGCTCGTAGCTTGGCTGGTAATGACTCTCCTGTGCTGCCTGGCACTGTTTACATCGCTTCTCTCAAATACTGTTGACCTTTTCGGAACCGGAAGACTGGTGTTAGCATGCTGTCACTTCACCCCTTCATTTTCCAAGGGACAAATGTCCAAAAGTGTCTACAGTTGGAGGTGAAGCTCATGCATTTTTCATGAGGGCTGTAGTTTAACCTCTATGCTGCATTATTGAGAGTTGTAAAGAGGTAGCTTGTTACCAAAAAAGTTAGTTACACTCTGAGACACAAGGTGAGTAAAATAGTGCCTGGGCTGTTTCATTCTGGAAAATGTCAGAGAGCACTTGCGAGTAAGAACCCTGTTTTAATAGCCACTCGTTATTGAGAGCTCCATGCTCGCGTTTAAATGTTCGGATGTGTGTCTATAAATGTCTTTCTGCAGCTGAGACTGTTTATCACCAACGCGTGTTCAGCAGCTCAGTGTGGAGAATGCAACTGCGTGGGGTGTAACTTTGTTGGACTGTAGCCATGCAGAGTAGGTTATTGTGTTGGCCTGTCTGTGTTTTACTTCAGTGGATTGTTGCCCCTGATAAACACAGAGTGCTGTAACATTCATGGAATTTCAAAGTCTTGTTGCATCCAGCTGCCTCACAGCTATATTTGTTGTTTTGGTGGTGTGTGCTAATCTAATTCAGGATTTCACACTCTTGTGACTTCCAAGAATTCCTTGTGTTTTGGGTAAAGGCTTTTGGTTCGGGTCGACCAATCAAAGGCATGGATTATCTCTGAGAAAGACGGCTTGTTCTGTGTTGCGAGTTGAATTGTTAAATATTGGCCTGGAAATTAGTATCAGCTGTTTGTTTTTGGATCCGACTGAAATCAAGGATTTGGTTTCTAATGTTGACTGCTTTACCTTTACTTTATTGGCTGGGGTTTGATGAAAGATGCTCACGAAATAGGAACAAATCTAAAATATACTTCCCCTTAAATTAGGATCAAAGTTTTATGGACCTTTCTCTTCAATCAGATTATTTGTGATAGGAAACCTAGTCAAACATTTTTCACAAACATGCAAAACATCTAGTAGGTGCTCTGAAATACTTCACCCCTGATTTGTAACCTCAAATAAACAGGCCATCTTTGCAATTTTGGAATTCAAATCTTGAATTTCTACCCTTTCGTAAGGAGGGTAACTCCCTCTACTTAGCGGCCGAATTTCCTCCCAAACTCATGGTGTCCTCTCACTGCAAAGCAACAGAGCCAGCAGACTTTTATGTTCCACCTGTTCCTGTCTTTGTACAACCAGGTAGTGTCTCTGACGGAGTACCACCGTCGGATCGATGCTCTAAACAGTGAAGATCTGCGGTCACTCTGCAAACGACTCCAGGTGCCCTGACCAGCCCCGTCTGCCCCCTCTCCCTGCTCTGCTGTCTGCACTCATACGGTCGTCTGTAGTCTCCATAGTACCTCCTCTGTTGCACTCCCACATTAGAATCATAATGACCCATTTTGCTAAAAGGTTCGAGTGGGTTTTCCTTGGTGTTTAGCTGACAAACCTATTCAAATCTTTTATGTTGACTAAACTGAGGATTGTTTCACTTTCTACTGAAAACACTTTTATCATTGAATCCAGAAAAGTTGGCCTGGTTGAAGTGATGAGGTTCTCACGTGACACCAGCCTTATCTCCACGTGTCAGGCTTTACTTCTTAGACCCACTGTTGAAATGCATTCAACATTTCTGACCTTGACGTGTTTCCTGGTTATTAACCAGTTGTAATAGTTTAATATGCTGATAAGACAATAGTGAGCTTCACAAATAAATTGGTCTGTAGGAACATTCCCTTTTTAGCTTGAAAATGCAAATGAGCTTTCTTTAAAGACTGGGGCCTGCGTGAGCACTAAACAAGAGACAGTCAGGGTATGGACATACAAAGAGATTGTGTGTTGGTTAAAGGATGGAAGTAAGACTCCCCTGACAGGTTGAATGGTGTTTGCCGAGAACAATGCAGATAGGTCCCATTTGAATGAGGTCTGAAACATGAGAGCATCCCAGCCACTAGTGGCGAGGCGCTCCACAATCAGCCTCTGTTATCGAGAAAGATAAATAACCCAAAGAGTCCGTTGGTCAGAGAAAACATCAAACTGCGGAGTACAAATTATTCATTAGCTTGATTTCCTAATCACGTTGCAGTCTCCCCTCCCAGACAGCGTTTCTTCCTGTTCCTTCTACCAAACCAGTCCTTGTCCTCTAGCACAGAGAGAGTGGCAGGGAGATATTCAGCCGTTATCATCAAGTTGTTAGATAATCAGCTTGTTGCTAGAAAACGCTATAATTCTAACTTGAGGAGGATAACGGCTGGATTCATATGACTAATGTTTAGGTTTAGGTCTTGTGTTACTTTACCTCTGTGGTTGAACCTTTTATGGTTTATCTAGATATTATCTATCAGCCCATCCCACCTTGATGATAGTTACAGATAACGTAGTTTGTTTTACCTGTTGCATCAGTTTAGTGTCATTGGCAAAACTAAACGATAGATCCACCCACAGTTGAACCCACCTTGCACCGGTACTCGGTTTGAGCCTAAGTTTCACCATATCTTGCCAGTTCTTCACTTTGCATTCTGACCTATATACTTGTCCTTGTAGATCACCACCAAGGAGGAGGTAAACTCCAAACATGGCACATCCATCAAGACGGATTCGGAGCCGGAAACGTTCAAGCCCAACCTCAGAGAACCCAGTGACCTCCTGGAGGCTGATCAGATTGAGAAGGTAGAGACTTGTATCACGTTCTCATGCAACACCACAGGTACAACATGGACAAATGTATATTAACATGTGACAATTGAAGCTGTTTGAGGAAACAAAATTACAACGCCCATTTGAAACTGCAGAGGGCAGAATCTTCAGTTGCTTTCACCTAATTGACATCATATGTCACTGTGTTTCGTCGCCTGTCATTATGTCCTTGACTTCGCGGAGACTGAGGTGCCAAAGTATGCGCATGTCTCCCATCTTTGTTGCTCAGAAACACTCGCTATTGTTGTGAAGTAAACAGATGCACTTGACTGGTAATGAGGGAAAGTTCAAACAGAGTGGAACACCAACTCGTTTTCCAGCACTAGAGGACGTGATAAACGCGCCGGAAAACAACAGAGACGTTTCAATTATTGTAGCGTGAGCATGTTTATAGGCCTGTGTCACACGTAATAGGAAAAGGAGTCTTAGTTTGTATTATTTGATCCATCCAATAAAATGACGCACTCCATGTACAACTCCTGGCGCCTTTGTCAGCGTTATCTCTCAATGAAGAACTTTCACGTTTAATCCTTCAGTCTGTCAGCAGCAGGCTCTCAGGGAGGGCTGGACCTCTGTTTCTCTAGAGGCTGCTCAGTGTGTTTGGAGCCCTGTTACTCCTCTTTAAGCGCCAGATGGTGTTCAAAGGTCGCTGCAGATGTAATTGAGCATTGGTGGCTGTGGCCTTTCCGTTTTTCATCTCTCCTCTCTCCTTCTCTCTTCCTCCTCCTTCCTTTTTCTTGACTATTTTTACCGCGCAGCTCGCCAAGAATCTCCCACCACGGACCATTGGGTATCCATGGACGCTGGCCTTTGGCACATCAAAGCATGGCATGAGCATTAAGACGCTGTACAGAACCATGCAGGGCCAGGACACTCCAGTGCTCATGGTCATTAAAGACAGTGACGGCCAGGTAAGCTGCAGGATCAAGGTGTTTTTGTTTGTTATTGCTCCTGCTCATGTGAGTCTACAATGCACAATTGGTCTTTTTTTTCTAGGTATTTGGTGCACTGGCATCTGAGCCCTTTAAAGTCAGTGATGGTTTCTATGGCACAGGAGAGACCTTCCTCTTCACCTTCAATCCAGAGTTTGAGGTGAGTTCCCTCCACATTTTGTTTTCTTTATTAAAAAATGTCAAAACGCTCAATAATGATTCTTTCCATCTTAATTCTCTGAGTCAGACTCAGACAAAAACAACTTGAAAATAAGCAGCGTGCTCTGTCGATGGGAATCATCTGTCTGTGAAATGATGAACACATTCCACTGTGGAATTCTAATGATGTCGTCTATTGCACATCCACAACAGCATTTTTCCTTCCCACCAGTGATTGGTTATCTTTCCACATTTCAAATTCCCCCTCTGTTGTGAAAGTTATACGTGAATTGGCTGGATTCTTCTCCTGGAGTAAAATATGGATCTGTTATATCGTTGGCAGGATCGAGCCCATTGGACATAAAATATTGAAACATATCTGCAGTAAATGCTCTTGTCAGTGTCATGCTGTATTAAATGATGTGTTTTTGTTGATTTGTCTTTGTTTTCTGTCCATATAGGTGTACAAATGGACAGGTGATAACATGTTCTTCATCAAGGGAGACACAGATTCCTTAGCATTTGGAGGAGGAAGGTGAGTGTCAGCTGCATTTTGAAGGATTCAGTGGAATAGAAATAGCAGGGTGGTACTATTTTGTTTACGATTTGAATATTTGTTTAGACTTGGAAATATATATTTGAATCTTAAGGACCCATTCCAACCTAAGATAGGTTTCAGCCTGGACGTGCAATCAGACTGTCCAAAGTAATTGTGTGATCCAGCAGAGGGCACTATGAAGTGCACCCCCCATGAACCATAAACTGAAGCAAGACAGTGATGTTGTGTTGTTTGGCTGAGGACATTAATGGAAGACATTAGCTGGCAGCAAAAAGGTCCTGAGTGAACAGTCACGACGGCAAAACACCTGCTGTAGTGGTTTGTTTGAATAGTTCAGGTGCTTTGCTATTCCAACAACACGAATTAGTTTTGTAGTAATTCTAGTAACTATAATTATACTCATTATAGTATTTAGATTTTCCTGTCACTGTCATTTAACTGTGTAAATGGAGATTTGGATCTTTAAATTTGGATTAAATCAGATAGACTCTAGAGTGACTGTTTGAGAGAATCTGAGTGTGAATGCGTGTGTCTGTGTGTGTTGACTCTGTGATACACCGGTGAACTGAAAAGGTAGTATAGATTATGTAATGATTAACTGAAGGGTTTAGTTGGTTGCTCAGTTGTTTGATTGAATGACTGATCATGGTCCTCAGAAGTGACCGTGTTTAAACTGGAATCCACAGCACTTGCCACAAACCTGATTCAAACCTGTAAATGTTTTCAGTAAGACCATGTGTATAGTAATTGTAGTTATGTGTAACGTATTTAGTTTAATCACGTCTGCTCTTGCTTGGTAAAGTAACGCTTTTAACAGGGAGGTTTTGGAGTTGATGAAAACTGTAAAACTCTTTTGACACTTTTGAGCAAACCCAGACCACTGACAGCTTTCTTTGTCATCTCTTCCAGTGGTGAGTTTGGCCTTTGGCTGGACGGAGACTTGTACCACGGCAGAAGTCACTCCTGTAAAACATTTGGGAACCCCATGCTGTCTAAAAAGGAGGATTTCTATGTGCAGGACATAGAGATCTGGGCTTTTGAATAACAAGACAGTGCATCACAGGGAAGAAAAAAAAACAAGTCCTGCTAAGGGCAAAACAAGGAGTTTTCCTCCTTTAGAACAATGGCAACGTCCCAAACCTAACTGCACATCACCAGGGCTACCCAGGCCGGAAGCCAGCTATCGGATGCTTGTTGTGCATTACTACTGCAGTTATTACGGAGCTTCTTTTTCTTTGTGAGAAAATACCTTTGTGTGTACCTTGTTACAGCCTTGTGCAGCGTCTTTGCAAAGCAGGGGTGTGTGTGTGTGTGTGTGTGTGTAAAGCAGTTGACGGTGGTGGTGGTGGTGGTGGTGGTGTAGATGTTGGTGAAAGGACTCTTTAAGATGAGGTTGTAGCAGAAAGATGAGGATGAAAGCGACCACCAGGCCATGATGAAGACACGGACCGTCAGAGCTCCTCTCTCCTGAAGGGTGGTGAAGATGATGATGATGATGGCCGCTCTGGTTTGGGACGTGGTCGCGGACATGAAGAGAACTGCCCCACTGCTACAGATTGTTAATCTGAACTTCACTGAAGCTCACGGAGTGCCCCCCCCCCCCCCCCCCACCCCCCTCCACCCCGCCCCCCCCCTCCTCCGGCACCCTCTCGAACCCCTCAGAACTGTCTTCATTCAATTTGATGTAAACTCACTGTGCTGTCAGCCGTGACGGAGAGAGACCCAGTTAGAGGACAGGAAGAAGAAGAAGAAAAAAAACAAAAACAAAGGAGACACAAGTCGTTCACATTCCATTACTCTTGGTGATGGTGGCGTGTCAAAGTAAAAGTTGTGATTTTGTGGTAACAACCAATAAACAAAACACATCAGCAGCAGGAATACGATGACACTTAACTCGGAGAGGAGAGACTAGTCCTTCTCACCATACAGTACAGTTTTTGGGTTTGTCTTCTGAGGCTAAACTTCTAGAGTATCGTGTATTGTAGTCCTCCTGTTGTTCACTGTCATAGCACACCATCTGAAAGCACATAGCTATAACCAGATCACCCATCGTCGTAATGTTCTGTTCAGTGGGTGTACATGTGAGTCCAGCTAACGGCGGCTCCTCCCGCAGGATGCTCACCGTACTGTTCGTAGACAGTAACGTGTTGCAATAGATTTGTGGAATATGCAAATAACTGTCCTGTGACCTCAAATACCTGCAGGTCGTGGCACTTTGGCTGCCACCTGTTGCTCTTTCAAGAGAGACACTTGTAAAGCTTTTACGTCTTGATACACGATTGCTTTTCTCGGTATCATTTGAAAAGCCTGAGACGTGGTTAACTGTTTTACATGCATATATGACAATTATATATTGGTATATATGATTATATATGGATCTATATAATCATATATATTTTTGCTGTTAAGTGTGACAGTGATCGATTTGTGCTGATATTTCAGCTGTTACGATATAATGTATATTACCATGTAAATTAATGTTAAAATAGTAGATTTGTTCTTAAAATATATAAATATATATATATAAATAAACAATGCTATAAGAATATATATATATATTAAATAAAGTGTGGATTGGTGGGTTGCTTCTAGCACTTTAATCTGGTGTAAAAGCGTCGAAACCAGGTTCTTAGATTCTCTTAGCAGTAGCTGTACAGTACTTTTTTTGTTTAGATCATTAAGATGTTAACTGTTAGTAGAAAGCTTGCTGCTACCAATATCGATAAGGGTGTGCCCTAATGCTCTGTGTGTTCTAAGGACGACGACTCTGAGGTTAGGAAGGGGGAAGTTGAATGTGGTAGAAGGGCTCGGGTTCTCTCCTCATGTGGCTGTCAGGTGAGTCTCGGCAGGTGCAGGTAGGTACGCAGGACAGACTGATCTGTGACAGGCTGACCGCTGCAGGCCAAGGGAAGTGTGTTCAGTACGTAAGCCCCACCCCCATGCCCCCCCCCAGCTTCCTTCCCCACTCTCTGGTCTTCCACACCAGTATTTGTGTCCTTGTGGAGAGTCACAAAGAGTAATATGGATTCTTCTTCCAATTATTTCACCAGAATACAATGTATCAGTGATGTATAAATAACAATAAAGCTGAATTAATTGTTGTAACCTGGGATAGGGCTGAATTTGTCATGCTTTTTCTCTTATTTTCTTCATGGAAAGAGTAATAATACTTAAAGGTTAGAGGAGTATGATTTATAGAAGCTTAGTTACATTGGCCGAAATGGAATTTTAAAAGTTATGATGCTGTTTTTTATATAAGGAATAATCACCCAAATTGTTTTTATGACCATTAAACTAAACCTTAATATTTACAAATGGAACTGATCCTCTCTGTGGAGGCAGCCATGTTGCACTCGGTGCTCAGTGTCGCCGTTGACTTGGAAAAATAGAATATGAACATTGAGAGAAAGTGTGAATCTAACACCCAGTTGAGCCCATCTCAGCACAGTGACACACTGCTGCTCCACCCTCCATGTTCCTCCAGACTCAGGCCACAAACATTTCACAGGTGAGCTCCTGCATTGGGTCTTTGCAGCACAGGGATCCTGCTCGGCTTGTGTGACTGACAAAGTTGCATTGTCAGCATTTTTTAGTAGACAGAAACCGGGGACCAACCCTTTTTGTTAGAAAAAGATATTTTATAAAAAAAACACGAGGGGCAGGCAGGACACACCATAGTAGAAAGTAAGGAGTTAAACTCGAGTGAGAAGTACTGCTCAACAAGTGAAAACAACACGTGTTCGTGTAAGCAGCTGTTTTATGACATCCCAGTAGAAGTGCTTCAAGTTAAAAAAGAAGAAATCCTGTATAGAACCATCTCTATCTTTTATCATTAGCAGTGGAAATGTCAAATACACAGCAGGAGAGCGAATCAGTGCACAAAGCTCGGTGTTACACACCGAGTGTGAGCTGACGCACAGTAGGATGCAGGGCACACTGTGTGTGTGTCAACATGTGTGTGTAACATGGTGTTGTTGTGCGACACCTCCACACTGGTAGAAGGCATCAGGTGGGACAGTGAGATCATGTTAGTGTAAGGCAGCGGTGCTGAATCAGGGCTGTCAGATAGTACAGCCTTTTGAAGGCAAACCCGGAAACATAGGAAAGTGTGTGTGTGTGTTTGTCTAACGCAGGGTTTGGTTAGTACGAGTCTCTGTGCTCGTCAGTACACCAGGTACTTGAATTCAGAGTAGATGAGAGGAAACATGACGGTGCAGGCTCGATACAGGATGACCCCGCTCTTGACCAGAGCTCGGGGTTTGGTGAACCATGACTCAGACTTGAAGTTGACGTAGATGGCGTAAAGCGCCACGGCAAAGAAGTGTCCGATCAGGGTCAGAGGTTTGGGCGTGAGCCTTGAGAGCAAAAAAAAATAAAAAGGAAAGAAAAGCAATACATTATTCATGTGTGACATGATCTCCTGAAGTGTATCATATATATTTAAAATACTTTGACAGCTGTGGAAACCTGCGGTTTGGTTCTCTCGCCTGTTGAGACGAGACATAGTCAAACAAAACTAAAGAAATCGATTGCTGAGGAAATTACAGCTGCTCTGTCATTATTTTGATTGTGTTTTGTTTGTGATATTCACGTGGAAGTCTGTCATTGTTTTGTAATACTTGTATAAGTGACTAAAATTGTACGTACTGCACCTTTAACTGAATTAAATGTGCATCATGTCAGGGAGGGGATTATTTCAAGCTTACACAGAGAGAAGCCCAATGGGTCCGGCGATGCACTCTCCTCCCAGTTTGAAGTACTGGAAACAGGCTTTCCTCAGCTCACACAGGGAATCTGGAACGAACAACCACCACAGGAACACACGTGTGTTATGAACATTAAACTTGTTATTTCGTTGTTTTGTTTTTTTATACCGTTGTAAAAAAATAACCAATGATCAATGACGGTGCTGGTGCAGGCAGACTCACTGTCAGTGGCAGCGAACAGCTCGTACAGAGCCTGGGCCAACACATTCACCACGAAAGAATGTGATGACTTGCGTTCCCAGTGGAATTTTTTCTTTGCCTGGTGACGATCAGAGAGAAGAGGAGAGGAGCAGAGTTGAGTATTGCGGCGCGGTCTGCTCGGCGCCTTTCACCTGCAGCTCAGGGAACAATGGGAAGAGACGACGGTGATGCAAGCGCGTCTAAATATAGCCTCCATTAGCCGTCTGCCACCAGCAGCACCCATGTCCCTTCCCTTCCTCGGCAGCCACTTCACTTCATTATCGTACTATTCCCGACCATTGCATCACAGAGAGAGGGGGGGGGAGGGGGGGTGGAGAGGAGAGGCCCCCCCCCCGAAGAGCGGGCCCATGTGTTCACCTGCAGCATGGCTGTGTCGTCGTACAGGTCAGGGATGTTCTTCAGCAGCTCCCTCCAGATGTGAACGTCGTTGAGGGCCACGCTCATCCCGCCGCCGGTCAGAGGGTGCCTCATGTTGTAGGCGTCGCCCAGGAGAAGCACACCTGAGGACGAGGCACAGGGATCTTTCCGTCGTGCAGCCGTAATACACACAGCTTCCCTACTGCCGCCATCTAGTGGCCAAGTTGCATGTCGCAACTGGGTGTTTCTACTGCTGAAAGTCTCATTTCACCCAAATCGTACACACTGGACCTTTAAATGCGGAATTGAAAACGCTGAATTGAGCCATCAAACGTGAGGTATTATTACATTTTATCCGGGGGAAATGATTTCCATTTTCATGGAATATACCATTTTGAAATGGTGTTTGATGATGTGAATTTATCTAAATCAGCCTAGAATTAAACTACCGCCCCCCCCCCCTCCACCACTAACTGTCCTCCATCATACATTCATGCAGCTCTCAGGAAACAAGTCATTTCACCCCTCCACCCGCTGGAGTCAGTCCAATGGATTCTCCCTGACCATCTTTACCAGCATCACAGTCAATAACACTTTCCTACCTGGTTTATTGACAGGGGAGGGCGGGAGGAAGCTGGCAGGCATGGACCTGAGTCGATCGTTCTGTAAGGCCTCCATGAAAGGTTCCTGTAAATGCTCTGAAGAAAGGAGGGAGAGGGAGAGGGAGAGAGAGAGAGAGAGGCACAGGTGGTCGATCACTCGGCTCTGTGGAGAGGAGGCTGGAGGCGCACGCTGAGCTGCACATGCAGGAGAAAGTGGGGGAAAAAAGCCTCTTCTTTTGGTGCCTGATGCACATTGCTGAATGGATCAGTGTGAGTGAGTGTCAGCAGGGCCTCTGTGGAGGTGGCAGGAGCCGTGGCTTTGATATCGTGCCTTTGATGTGTCAGCTGAATGGCAGAGCACGCAGAGAATGTCAGACCCTTCAGCAGCACAGGCGGGAGGCTGCTGCCTGTGCTGCAGGAGGCCACTACTTCTGGCCTCAACGTGTCAGAGGCACGTTTTTTTCTTAAGAGTATGAGCTTCAAATGCCCGTCCTCTCGCTGCGCGGGCGTGAGAGCATAACGCCATCGGAGCGTGCGTCTGTACCTGGCAGCTGTGGGTGGATCTTCTCACACATGTACTGGGTGAGGTCGCGGGGCATCTCCCCCCTGATGTCCACCAACACTCTGGTGTCTGTCGAGGAGATCTGGTAGATGAGCACGGGGCTGGGGTCGGCCAGGACCAGCTCCGCGTGGTTGGATTTAAACTGGGGACACTCCTGAGGAGAGGCAGGATAAAGAGTGGTCAGGTGGAAGTACAGTGTGTGTGTATATATATATATATATATATATATATATATATATATATTCTTTTTTTCTGCAGCAGTCGTTTTTCCACTGCTGAGATACAGAGCCAGTGATGTTACACTGTGTAATAGCCTGCACTCTCCACTGACTCCAAGTACTTCTTGTAATCAAATCAAATTGTATTCAACTAGAATGTTTTGAGTACTTTGCATTTGAATTGGATAGTATAAGTACTCCAATCATCAGATTTGAGAATTGTAGATTTTCTGAACCCATGTTCATTATTCATTCATCTGCTTAAAAATGTCCTCACACGAGGAGTCATTTGATTTTCCTCCAAAATGTCAGAAAATGGTTAAAGATAGTTTCCAGTGACGCCATTTGGCATCAGTGAACCGTTACCTTCATGATGCATCCGACAAAGTGAGAGGAGGTGTGAGCTTTCCCAGAGACCAGGCTCTTCCTGAACTTGGAGAAGCAGCCGTCAGCCACCACGGTCAGCGCTGCATGGATGACCTGCACGGACAAATCTGCATAGTCATCACATGTGTGTGTGTGTGTGTGTGTGTGTGAGAGAGAGAGATTTTTCTGTCCTTACCTTGATGGCTCCAGTTTCTTTATCCTTGTACTGGACTCCCGTCACACAGCCGTTCTCCTCCTGCAAACTGGCCACCGTGCCTTCTACGATTGTGACACTAGGGGGCGACATTACACAGTTAGTGACTACATGTCTTAGCAACCTTTCCTGTGCACACCACTGACCTCAGTTTAAAGGCAGTGATACATCCGACAGATACTTCTACAGGAAGTTGTATCTGAAATACACGACACGCCGCAAGCTCACAACAAAAATACGGACTATGGAAAAAGCTGTTTGACCTCACAAAGGAAATAAATGTATTTAAAGGTACAGTGTGTGAGATTTGGTGACATTTAGAGGTGAAGTCGCATGTTGTATCCATCACCTCACCCTCACTCTTCTGAGCATGTAGGAGAATCTATGGTCGACTTCAGTTGTCATTAAAACTCAAAAGATTTTGAGTATGTCCACTCTGGGCTACTGTAAAAACATGACGCCCCCCCCAGAGAGGACCCCCCCCCCCCACCTTGTGTCAATATCCATTAATGGGCTCATTTAAAGGGAGACAAAGACAATAAAACATTTATCTGACTATAAAGTCCTGAAAAGGTCAGCGTGCAATTGTTTCACAGTGGCAACAAAGACCACAATCTTCCCACACTGCACCTTTAAAGTTCACATGTGAGCTTAGCGAATGGGAATTCGTCTTTTTAGCCAAACTAACGAATCGTGTCATCTGGTTTAACAAGGCTGAACAAGAGAGGAGGACCAAGCGGCTGCCTCTCACCCCCCCAGCGCTGTCACACACACACACACACACACACACACACAGTGTCATTCCATTAACCACTTGGCTGACACGCGGCTCCTCTCCCCCGACTCAGCTCACTTTGGCTCGGCCAGCGCCGCCCTCCTCAGGCCCATGATGAATCGACCGTGATGGAAAGCGCGTCCGCACTGGATGCTGTCCTCCTCCTGCGGGTACGGGATCTCCACCTCCGTGCCGCTCGCCATGTCGTGGATCACGTAGCCTTTCACCAGATGGGCGTCCAGACCCTCCACGGAACCTGAGGCCAAGCACACGCCAACAGGTCACTGTGTCCGTCTGAGCGCGCGCACTCGTGGGTCAGGCTGCAGCTGTGCACGCGCACAGGGGGGAGTGACGCTAGACGCCAAATGTGCTACAGGGGGTTACTGGGGTATTTATAATGAACATGAAGATTCAGTGTGTCATCATTCAGCGCTTAAAAGCAACTGGAAGATTATTACAGTTCATTTGCAAAGTTTGTGTGTGATATTTGTCACAACTGGTGAGTCGAGATTTTTTGTAACTATGCTCAGTGTCAGTTTGCTCAATGCAAATGAGACTGAACTAAATGAAGCGGAATGATTTAGAAAAGTTAAAAAGGTTCAAAGATCAACTTGATAAAGTAACTTATAAAAGTTTATGGGGGGGGGTAACTATGTGTATGAGACATATCTATATTTTCCTATATTGACAAGAAAGACAGTGAGTAAAACCAGTGTCACTGATCCTGGTTCAAGCATCACATTCATGATGATTGAGGCAAAGAATGTGTGACGTCACCATTTTTTTTTTTTTTTTTTAACCTGAGGCCTGCCCACATCCACAGACATGTATTTATGCAGGAGCCCATTCTCACTGACCTTCCAGACCAAGCTGCCCCAGAGCCTTGTACCCTCCGGGCTGCAGCAGCTCCCCAACGATCCGGTCCGGCTCCTTCATGTCCCTCTCCACCACCGTCACCCTCCTCCCGTCCCGGGCCAGGACGGCCGCCATGGCCGAGCCCAGGACTCCGGCGCCGACAATCACCACATCTGGTTCCGGGGCCACCGAGGAGCCACTGGCCGAGTCTGTGGCGTCCGAGGCTGAGGTGTCTGCATCGGCCTGTTTCCTGCTTCTGCGGCTCTGCAGACAACAGAGAGGGGGGGGGGGGGCAGAAAAGAGGGGGGGGGGGGGGGGTCTCAGAGCACAAGTACAAACAGAAGTACAAACTGAACTGATAGGACAGTGGACAAGATAATACAAATACTTCAAACATCATCACAACAACAACAACAACAATATCTCTATTTTTATAGCACTTAGAAATGATTGCCAACTGTTTCAGATAAACAATTAATTGGGAAACAAATATTTAAAAAGGTTTATTAGATGATGTTGAACGTGACCACCCATAAAGATATCAAATATATCTTTTAAAAGATTTGTTCATAATAAAAATCCAGAGTGAATTCAAATATATTTCAACTGCTGTCTTTATATATCAAAAATATCAAAAATGATATGATGTAACAGGTGAACTCTGCTCTCAAGTCAAAGCATCTTCATCATAAATACATTTGAAAATATCCCAAGTTTCGTGCCGTCCCATTTGAAATATATGGTTAAATTAGTTCTAATTGTCCGGACATGGCAAAATATGAATACGTTTCTAATCAGTTTGTTTGTTTGCACAATGCAAGATTATGTTTTGTGTTTGTTTGGGCACCAATATAAACAGTACAAACACTTCCCCACCCAAACACATCCAGGGGACAGATTGGCACAGGGTAATTAAAAACAAACAAAGACTTGAAAACTGAAGTATGAAACTTTCCTTATTATCATTTTGATTGCCCTCCACTGCCCTCCCACGGGCCCCAGTGGTGGTGGTGGTGGTCTTACCTTGGCGCAGGTGTGTGTCCCGGGGCCCTGGCCGCCCTTGTGGGCAGAGGAGTGGGGGATGAGCTGGTTGAGGACGGGCAGGGCAGACAGGAGGCCGAGGGGCAGCTGGAGCAGCTGGGACACCGAGGCTTTGTGCCGGTGGGAGAACCTGAGGTACGACAGCAGCAGACCCGCGCTGAGGAACAGGGCAGCCGCCACCACCGCCTCCCGGTGGAACGCGCTCAGAACCGAGTCAGACTTTTTGTACAGGTAGGTGAAGCTCGCGACCCCCAGGAAGGTCCACATCTTTATCAACGGATGTATTTTGAGAAAGTGAAGAGTGGAGGTGGGAGGCCGAGAGAAGCCCAAAACACGGCGTCACCTCTGGAAACTCATGGTCTGAGGTTTTCACACGGTCCGGTGATGCTGGTGAATAATTTATGCTAATGAGAAAGGCGCTCAAGCGCCGGTTGGCTGCTTCCGCGTCCCGCCTGCCGCCACGCTGCCTCCGCCAATCAGGAGCGACGTGCCGGTGAGCAGAGCTCACGCTATCCGCTGGTTGGGCGGCAGTGCCGGCGATGGGCCTCTCCTCGGCCGCTGATTGGACAGCAGCTGTGCAGGATGGTAGTATGATGTGATGTCAGGAGAAAGGTGAGTGTTTCTCGTGTTGAACGCGGGCAGACGGACAGAGAGGGGGACCTGCTGCAAAGATGAGTGCTGGCTGACAGGATGGAGCACTCCGCAGGGAACAGCAGTGATTTTCAGTGTAGGGGAAGTGGTCCTTTGGGCGGCCGCCAGGGGTCACTAAGGAGACCTTAGAAAGGTAGTAGATGAGGGTGCAATATATCAAAAAACGTATTTGCTATACAGGTTTTTTTTTTCTTCAATTGACTGTCTTTCAAAGTTCAAATATTATTCATTACGTCATTTACTGTGGTGTTTACCCTCCAGGAAGCTACTCATCTCTTAAAAGTAGTTTGCTTGCCAACACAAAACTGGGTAGAATTAAAACTAATATCAAAAGCAATAACATTTGGTAATGTTACAATCCCTGTGCTGTGCCATCTGCAGAAAAAAATGGCCAGCAGTTACCAAAGCTACAAAAACAGCCTTTGAAGTGAAAGGATCAGGTTTACATTCTTTATCGTCTCTAGAAAAACGTGCAGAGTGAGACATCGCTCCAAACAAACAAAACAGGATTTTGTTTGGAGCTGACAGACTCTGACCTCCGACTGATTTTCTTAATATTTTAACAAATACTGAACTTGATGTTTTTGCTGAAGCATAATATGTTTTCAGGAACCAAGCATACACAATCTGACATACAATCAAATATTAAATCCTGTCCATTTTCTTCCTCACCAGTGGTCACACCTCAACTCCACCACTTCTAATTTTGACAAGATGACAAAGTCAATAATCGAGCACGTTAAGGATCATAAGGATCACAGACAGGAAAAATAAATACAGGATTCTGGAGCATTCTAGAGAGGCGGAGAAGTCTCTGTCGAAAAACACATACATCTATACTGTTAGGATAAGTAATGTTTGTCATGTGTGCAATGCCCGTGTTTATCATGTTAGGATTAGGATTTTTATTGTGTGCGTGTGAAACGAGCCAGAATTGTTCGTTCTCTCAGACATTCACTATCAGGCGAGTGAAAAAGTGCTGAGCACTTACTCCCAGCTGCCATTCCTCAATGACGTAAGCAAACAACCTTGAGACTTACAAAAGATAAAAACAAATCATTTTATGGAATAAGTAATTGAGCAGGGAAAACCAACAAATTGTCATAACAATGAGAAATAAAGACGTTGGTTGCTGCTGGTAGAAAGCACAAAGCACCGCCCAAAGAGTGAAAATATAAGAAATGGATACAATGACGGCTCTGATTCTCTACACTCTGCACGATCCGTCTCGAGTGGTGACCTGCCGATTCAGATCCAGCCCAGAGACCTCTCTAAGTATCATTTCACAATAAACTTTTTATTACTCCGTCGAGAACCTCTCCAGTTGTTTCCTTTCTGTCCACCTCTGAATTCAAATGAGCACGCGTTGCGCAAAAGGTCCTGGAAGGACGCAACAGCAATACTCACTGTGGTTTGGATTGAAACTGTGACACACACCTTGATCAGCTTCAGTGTGAAAAATGTGTGTTTATTAGCATCAGTTAATATGACTACAAAAATGTCAAAATCATGTGGCATGTGACATTCTTAGATCACTAGTGATACACTTTCCTTTCATCTTCAAAACCAGACTACAATCCATACTCTAACAGTCTGTCTGAATCAACGACACGGAGTTAGCTGGTGAAACCGTCAAAACATTCTACCCATACACCACTAGGGGGCGCTCACAGACCACTCCTTGGACCACTCCAAGAGAGAGGTTGCTCTACACATATGCAGCTCAGTAAGACATGATCTACGTTTGAGACCTCGTTCGTTCTACTCAACCAAACAGCTTGAAAAGCCTCTAAACAAGGTCAAAGGTCATTTGTGATCACAGCAGGGAGGAGTGCTCGTTACAGGTAGTGATTAAAGATGGACTCATATTTTTCTTGCTTCCCTGATGTGACTCTGGGTTCACCATTCTGCTTGATGAAGGCCTGGAATAACAAAGGACAGGACAGTGTATAGGATTTAGTCACATCTTGTGTGTTTGTTTAAAATCATTATTTATGTCTTTTTATTCATTTATTTATTTATGTGTACGTTTGTTCAGTGCAGTTGTGATGGCGATGACGACATTATGTTCTTTGTTCTTGTGAAGAACGGTGAATATGGTTATGTGTATGGGTACTTGTCTGTGTGTGTGTGTGTGTGTGTGTGTGTGTGAGAGAGACATTTATCATCATCACTAATATCTTATTTGATCTAATATAATAAGTGGTAAATATGTTATATCTGGCAGAGCTCTCACTGAGGATCTGAGGTGGGGTCTTACCTCCATCTCCTCTAAGGTGGCAGAACCATCCTCCACTTTCTGACCCAGGCTGTGACTGAAGCTCAAGTACCTCTCCTGTTAAAAAAAAGTTGCACACAATCAAATATAATAAAGTTCAAGCTACAGGGGGATTGTAATGATACTGCTGCAAACCCACCTTCACCATACCAACAATGATTCCATCTTCTATGATGCGCACAGCGTTCCTGAGTCCTCGGGCGAAGGCGTCCATGGCTCCGATGTGGGCTATGAACAGGTCCTCCAGGTCTGTGGACTCTCTGCGAACTTTAGCGTCAAAGTTGAGGCCTCCCGGCTGCAGGCCACCTTGTTCAATGACCGTCTGACGGATCAGACACATGAGGAAAACCGATCTATGTTTGGTCCCAAAAGTGAAGCCAAAGTATCCCCACCACCACCTAGTGTCATAAGTCCAATAGTGTCCTTGTCGGAGGATAGGGTACCATCCAAACTATAGTCAAAATACAGTTCAAACAAATGATATCATTACTTTTTTATGTTAAAGTATTAAAGGTGGAGTTAGTAATATTTGGTGAAATCCAGTGGTGCAGTTGCATGTCGCAGACAAATCCTTTCAACAACATAAAAGCCCTGATAGGTCTGCTTCAGTATTGGTTGGCGACCACACTGCAGGAGCTTCTAATCATTCATTTAACTTACTTGTTCAGACCATAGCACTCGTTGTGAGAATAGTTTGGGTTCAATATGATACGATTCAAGCTCTAAACTTAAAATGTCTAGGAGGAAACGTCTGTGATGATTTTTCTCCTGAGTGTATAAACAGGCAACTGTTTACAAACAATATTCATGTCAGTATTGCATCTCCTCCCATTGCTTCTGTGGCTAAACAATATCATACATGTAAAAACAAACGCTAATTTGTTAAGTTGCTCACCTTCATGACCAGCGTGGTGTTCCTGGTGTCCATGGGGAACTGGTCCGTGTCCCAGCCCAGGTCTGGAGAGCCGGTGTTGGAGTCCACCGAACCCAGCATGCCGAACCTGTGCACAAGGACCGACATTGGTGAGGCCCGGTTACAAGAAGAGCAATGGCCGCATAGGGGACAAATCAAGAAGTGCTTTCACAATATTAAGATGCAACTCGTGCGTCTAAGATACTTAAACGGGTCCAGTCGGTAAGACTTGGCAAAATAGTACAGACTGGACCTTTAAATGAACTTTCTGAGAGGCATGAAAGTGACTCACGCCGAGGCCATGACGATATCGTGTTCGTAGGAGTGTCCTGCCAGGGTGGTGTGGTTGGGCTCGATGTTCAGCTTGAAGTCACTCTCCAGATCGTAATGCTTCAGGAATCCTATAACACTCATTGCGTCTGAAACAGTGGTACATGAATTAAGCTCTGAAGTGTTGAAGGTGTTGTGCTGTATATGCGTGTGTGTGTGTGGGGGGGGGGACTAACCATAGTCATACTGATGTTTGCAGGGCTCCTTGGGCTTTGGTTCAATCAGGAACTGACACTTCAACCCAATCTGCTCTTTGTACTCTGCGCAGACAGGAACGTGCAACTGTCAACACACAACAAAACACATTCACCCCACAGAGCTGGAGGCAGCCGGGGACAACACTTACTGACAGCCATTTTGAAGAAGTTGGCCATGTGCGTCAGCTCAGCGTCCACATCCGTATTATGGATGGAGTGATATCCTTCCCTTCCGCCCCAAAACACTGAGTAAGCAAAAAACAGATTGGGGGAAATTCAGAGAGCTGTGTCGACATTTATGTATTTACACTCGGCAGAGTTGTTTTCGTGCTTTTACGCAAACAGAGCAGTTTCACTCAACAACATCCGTCTCTCATCTGATGAGGAATTCAGTTAGAGTGGTTTCACATTCAAGACGCCTTTGACCACAATTAAAATCAGTTAATCATAACTAGATGGTCAGACGTTGGACCCGCGCCCCATTCCGTATGCTGAGGTGTCCTTGGGCAAGACCCTGAACCCCATATTGTCTCATATACTTATAAAGTGCTGCAAATAGATGCACAGTTTGAATGTTTGTGTGACTGGCTGAATGTCACCTGTACTGTAAAGCGCTTTGAGGGGTCTTCAAGCCTTGATAAAGCTCTATATGAATACAGACAAATGATCATTAAAGTGCATCTATGTTTATCTCTGTCACATTCCAGAGAAATCAGGATCACAACAATGAAATGGACCGACACTGTATGTCCGGTACGTACCAAAGTTCTCGGCCCCGAGCTTCTTGGCAATATCCAGTCCCTTCTTCACCTGAGCACCAGCATAGGCCAGGACATGACAGTCAGGGTTGGTGGCTGCACCGTTCATGTACCTGCAGCAGGAGGATCACACAGGAGACTGAGCTATGATGGTTGAGCAACATCTATAGCTCTGTCTCATATACACACACACACACACACACACATATTATGTTTTATATACATATATATATATATATATATTGACCTTGGGTGAGAAAAGAGGTTGCAGGTGACCCAGAGCGGCTTGACTCCAGACTGGTTCTGCAGCTGCAGAGCCAGGTCAGTGATTTCATCCAGATTCATGTTGGACTCCTGCAGCGTGGAGCCCTCAGGGGCCATGTCTCTGCAACAGAGACACAGGTGGGATTCATGTTGAATGAAGCTCCACTGACACAATGCACATACAAAGAAAATCATGTTCGAAGAAGCATTTAAACAAACTCCATTTTTTCTCATTGAGCTCTTCATTGACCTCTGAATTTAATTCACAGTAATACAACAAAAAAAACACTGGTGGATCATTACCTGTCGTGAAATGTGTAATATTTAACCTGTGTGGATAAGCAGAGATTAAAAAATTAAATAAGAGTCATATCTCTTCTACTTTAAGAGAGTGAAGGTAAGTTTGATGATTAAAGTGCCTCACACCAAGTTTGGTGAAGAACTCAAAAGCAGCATGGAGTCTGCTCTTGGCGGATTCCATGGGTGTCCCTTTGTTCCAGGGCCGGTGGAGCGTCTGAAACCCAAACGGATCAGCGCCTGAAAACAAGCATGTCTTATGAAATACACCCTGACATGGACGTAGGTGGGCGGCTGGTGATGGACAGGTGTCACAGTACCAGTTCCACAGAAGGAGTGCCAGTAACACACTGAGAACCTCAACCAGTCCTCCATCGTCCGGCCCATCAGCACCTGCACACAGAGGAACACTCAACTGTGACTGGTCCACTGACCACCATTCATTTTGGATGGTCTGACCCTGAACATCACCAACTCATACTTAAAGGTGCAGTGTGTAAGATTAGGTGACCTCTTGGGGTGAAGTCGCATGTGGTATCCATCACCTGAGCCTGCAGGAGAACCAATAGCAGACTTCAAATGTCATTAAAAGTCAACTGATATTTAGTACGTCCACTTTCACCACTGTCAAAACATGGCCGCCTCCATAGAGAAGACCCCCCTCCTCATGTAAACATACACTAATGGGCACATTTTAGGATACAGTTAGAAAAACAAGCATTTAGCTGATTATAAATGCATGAAAATGTAAGTATGCAATTGTTTTGTAATATTTTTAGAAGTGACAAAAATGACCAAAATCGTACACACTGCGCCTTTAAAAGCTAATATCAATTATAATAATACAATATTTGGCCTCATTGGGTCCTGGCTTGGTCCCCATGAAGTCCACTGACTGAACAACATGACACACACCCACCTCCTCTGCATGGTACTGTTTGAAACACATGACGTCATCAGGCCCAGCACTGGGTCGATAGGGGACCTTGGAGATGCCTGTGCAACATTGAACGACACAGACGCGTTTAATGAACATACATGTAAACAACAAACAATACATTGACGGTGGATGTGTGCTATTGACAGAGTGTGGGACTGAGTTAGGCAGCAGTTACAAACACGGTGCTCTCTCTACGTGAACTTCAGTGGCTCCAACGATCACCTGATGCGTCAGATGACACTGTCAACAACATGTATTGATACTTTTTCACACAACGCGGCCTTCACTGTTCATTGCTACTCACGTCACGTGCACGCGCAAACACATCAGCACACAGGCAGCGAACAGAACGTACAATAGTTGCTCAATCATTTTAAATAACTCGAGTTACCCGCAAAGAATTCCTCCTTGGCTTCCATTCTCCGGACGTCAACGTTGTGGATTCCTGTTTGCAAGCGAGCTGCAACTTTCAGGACACCACGTCCCTCCTCCTCAACAAAGGGCGCAGTTCACTCTGCAGCCACAAGATGGCACCAAGCCTCTGTCCGATACCTGACGGCTGGGGTTGACATGCCCGAGCTCAGGGCGAAAACATTTAAAGTGAAAGTGACGTTTTAGTTCGAGCATAGTATTATCATACGTCATAAACCGAGCACAGAAAGTAACGACATCTGTGTTCGACAGAGTATTTCTTCATTGTAACAAAGCTTGGCAATAAATCTTAGACCAATGGGAAGCGTGTGTGTGTCCCTAGTAAATGGTGCCACATTTGTGGCACGGGCGTCCGAGCTGAGCGTGTGGATAGCACCCATGAAAGATCTGCCGATGACTCTTGTTTGGAGCCCCTGGTTCCCCCAGGTGCTGACAATCAGGGGCCAATCAGGCCCCTGATTGTCAGCACCAATGAGCATGGGCCCTGCAACAGTCAGCAGGTGTCGACTCCAAGAACCAGCAAGCCCCATTTGGCTGATCTGGACCGGGACCTGTGTGAGGCGGCAACTTCTATAGAATTGCTATATAGAAGAAATATTATAAACTATGTCTAGTGTTATTATTAACGTAGTTACAGTTTCATATGACTCACCGTGTAGCATGGAATTGCATACAAATGGAA
>JAFBJT010009481.1:51681-67008 GCA_016785325.1 Chascanopsetta lugubris | reverse complement strand
CAGCAGGTGTCGACTCCAAGAACCAGCAAGCCCCATCTGGCTGATCTGGACAGGGACCTGTGTGAGGCGGCAACTTCTATAGAATTGCTATATAGAAGAAATATTATAAACTATGTCTAGTGTTATTATTAACGTAGTTACAGTTTCATATAACTCACCGTGTAGCATGGAATTGCATACAAATGGAATATGCAACATCAAGCAATAAATATATGACGCTAAGATATTACACAATTGGCCGCTCCTCCGATGTACAACAACAAAGTGTCAGCTTGGTGTGTGCATAGTGTTCACTGTAGCGATGTAGCGTTCCTTGTAGTAACGGTGATACTTCCGTGCTGCGTAGTGAAAGTGAAACAAAGACAGCACCCTGTGCTGCATGTTTAATTACCGTATATTTATTTCAATTACAGTGGTGCTTTTTTTTTTTTTATAAAATATCTGATACAGAAACATCAACGGAAATGTAGAAATGATAGCAGGAGACAGACCATACACACATAACCCTTAAATACATGTTCACACACCTTTAGAAAAGTACACATTATCCTTTAGAGCCTTTGGTCTGAGACAAACTCTGGGTGGGAACGACACACGCACCTGCAGAAGAAGAAGAAGAAGAAGAAGGAGAAGACGAAGAAGAAGAGTTCTCTGTGCACCGCTGAATCAGCCCTGTCAGATCAATATCGAATATACAGGTGCACACATGATGCCATTTGCTTTCTTCGTACCAGTATGAAAGAACCGTCTGTTTCTTCTTTTTTTTTAAAGTAGCGCTTTCTGACCCTGTGACAGTCGTCCGTGTTCGTAATGCTAAGATTTTTGCATAAGAGAAAGATAAAAATGGAAGGCAAAGCAAATACAACCAAGCACCAGGCACTGGAGAGTGAGGCACTTAAGCACCCAACGCATCTGGTTTGGCATCATGACATTTGGCACATGAGGGTGGTGTTAATTCTGTGTGTGTGTGTGTGTGTGTGTGTGTTAGGGTGGAAAAGGAGAAAGAGGAAGAGGGGGACCATTCCAAGCAAACTCTTCCAGCCGCTGCCTTCTCCTTGTGTCCAGACACAAACAACTTCCACATAAATGAAGATTCCAGAGTCCATCAGCTCATCCCACTGTTCCTTTATCGATTCCCAACCCTCATACGTGCTTGCGCTTCGTGGGTTCCTTGAAGGGAGCATCATGAGTGATCCCGCGCCGGGCCCCTGAGAATACATGGGCCCAGGTGGTGGCTGCTATGAGGTGGAGGGGTCCGACTGACTGACGTCCTTCTTCCTCTTCTTCTTCTTCTTCTTCTTCCCTCTGCACGGCTTGCACACGCAGCACAGGATGCAGGGGGAGGCCAGCAGGAGGAGAGGGGAGGTCACCAGCACAATGATGCTGACCCCCAGCAGGATTCCCACCACCTGTGGGACAACAGGACAACATCCATTAAGTCATATAAGTATATTCAAGTGCGTGAGATTTGGACACAATTATTTCCATTTATTTATTTCAATTATTTGTGATTCTTAATTTTTTTATTCATTTAATCTTTTCCATTACTATCCCAATTTCTACTTATATACATCAAATATAAAATACTGATACTTTTGAGCATATAACCACCTGAACATGTGGATTTTTATTTATAAGAGAAAAGTACTACATATACCTATATGCTCTGTTTTGTTTGACTGTATACTATAATTGTAAACGGTTCTATTAGGCTCTTTAGATGGACATCAAAACTAGAAAAGTGCAATTCAAAGCAGATCATTCAGAAACACTAATCCTGTAGAGCATTCAGTAGATTACTTACTACGTTTGATATTCTATCAGCGACTTAAAGCCGCATAATGTTTTCATTGTACTTCTCAATCGTTTATGGAAATGCTTCGTCCGACAACACCCCTGTGCACAGAAATGTGGTTTTACGTGGTTTTACTTCTGCGGAAGAACTTGACCTGAGCAAAACAGTGACCTCAACCCACCCACACGCCCAAAACACCATGGTAACGATGGTGAGGCCTCCTTTCCCCGAACGCAACTGACCAGGCACACTTGACGTGTTCTGTCGTCACGGCAACAGCGCGATAAACCCATGGTTTATGTCCATGCACGGCTAATGTAAAAATCAAACATTATGAGCACAGTTAAGTGGTAAAGCTACAGCTGTGAAGGAGTTAAAGTGGCAGCAGGAATCTGTCTGGGATCTGTTAAGCAAGGGTGTGACCGCGTCTGCCGTGACCTGTTTTGCAAGAGACAACTGCGCAGCAGTTCTGCGCTGCACAGGCGCACCAACAACAAACAACAAGCAGGCTCAGCGAACATTAGGGGCTAATGGTGAAATAACGGCATTAGGGGAAAGTGGAGGGGAGTAGGGCTGGTGGCAAATTGCGGTTGTTTCGTTGAGTGGACCACGTCATTCACGGCAGGGCAGGAATGCGAGATTAGTGCGAGGATTATTTCAGCTTAATGTCTGATCGAGGATCATTCGGGCTCGCTGGTGGAAAAACAACAACACTTGACGATGAACAAAAACAGATGCATTAGGTATTTGACGGGGAATCCGGCAGATGCGCGTCGGAGAGGCGATTGCTCTGACTGTGCGAAAAGACGCCACACTCTGTATGTTTACACAGTTTGAAGCTTTACAGGCGTCGGCGCGCAGGTGTCACTGCCCTGCTCTGCTTCCTTGGATGGTTGTTTCAAGCAGCGACTCAACAGCCACGATGCAGCCGGGACAGAGTCCAGAAATCTGTAACGACCCATCCTGATAATGAGATGGAACGGTTCCACTCGAATCAAAGCCACGAATGGATGGGTGGTTTCTGCAGCCTGACCCCTTCAGACACACGCCGCCACAACCGCGCTCCAGTTCGGGAGCTGCATCGTTTGACGCTCAGCGGTGGCGTAGCAACACGACTGGGCTGCACCGCGGCAACAAATGCATCCTCCCTTTTCTTGAGCCTCAAAGGATGCGACGAATGCATTTCTATCGCGATGTTCACAAAACATTGTGGATCCAAAGATCTTTACGACAGAAAAATGACAGTGATCCAAGTATTATCACTGTCATCCCCCCAAAACAGCAATAACAACATGAATGCCAGACAGACCATTTGAAGGGTTAACGATCATAATGACTGACACTAGGTTTACATCAGCAAATCGATCAACTGTATTAGTCTGACTAAAGCCAGACTTTTCAAACACATGCAACCATGTAATGTGATTGGAGGGTGAATTAACGACCAATCAGACCCACACCTAGCTGCTCCCTGCATACGTTGACCTTGAGGTCTGAGCAGGTTTCATTGGGTCCACCCTCCTGGGCTCTGTGGATATTTTGAAATCAAACAACCGCGGCACAAGCCAATCGATTTTTTTGATATTCCCCCACATCAAACCTGCAGTTATTAACCCGCTTGCACCAAAATGCTCTGCACACACACACACACAAAAAAGCGTGACACGTCGATACATTTTGAACGTGGCCTCACCTGTGTTCTGTTCCACATCACTGAGGCCCGGGAGTGTCCCAGCTTGTTTCTGCACGGCCCCTTGTCATAGTGCCTCAGGAAGATGTCACCCTGCGTGTACGATATGTTGAGATCACTCACTCATTGACCATTGGGTGGGTGGGTGGGGGTGGGGGGGTGGGGGGGGGGGGGGGGGGGGGGGGTGAGGTAATTGAAAATCAATAGTTGAAGGGATGTTCTGAACGTGTGCGTTGTGTTGCAGCGGCACTCACATCCAGGTTCTGCAGACAGTACCAGCAGAAGGTGTGTTTGCAGCTCTTACACAGCATCTGCGCGCAGCCCTGGTTCCTCTCGATGTAGATGCCACACATGGGACACTGCTTGATGGGCGAGTCGGGATGGCTGTCTGAGCGCGCCCTGTGGGGAGAGGGGAGACGTGGCAGCGGATCAGTAAACAGCGGCGGGCCGTGCGCTTCACAGCCGGGCCCTCTGCGGTGTCCTGACCCAACGTATTCACCTCTCACTTCATCGCTGCGGCGCCAAACAAAAGGTCACTGCACGGCAGACAGGTGACGTATCTCCTGGGGTGAGAGCGGATGCCATCACGAAAGCAAAAAACACCCAATACGCACGATTCAACCTATCGCCATCAACTGCGGCGGCAGGTGCGGCACGCACATCGTCTCTCGCATCAGTATCAATACAACAGAATGAATAGAATATTGAAAGGAAAAGGAAATGCTTTCTACTCAACACAACCACAGATAAACCCATCCTCCTTTCTCTGCCGCAGAACAGTTCCTCAGCTTGTCTGGTAAAATTGACTCGTCGTGATTAAGTAAGACATATGAAAAGTGTGTTGATGAGAAAAGAATACAATTAAACATGAGCCGGTGATTACGACTTGTGTTCGGGCCCGGCAGAGAAGGCGTGGCCGCCCCTGTCATCAGGTCTGCAGTGAACGGGGGGGGGGGCAGGTTGGAGCGTGAGGCACCGATGGCCCCTGAGTGCGTATGACGTCTGTATTTAGCAGCCGAGCGAAGGGTCAATGCTCAGAATGAAATGGGTGAATTATTTTGGGAGGTGAAGGAATGACCGAAATATTCTCCGCTTAGAATTCAGGTCAGACACAGCTAAAGACATTTGGTGTGGGGATTTTTCCATGCTACAAACGATGATCCTTAAAGGTGCAGTGTGCAGGGTTTTTCTTGATACGATTCTACAGACTCAAACTGAAGTAACCATCCTGCAGTGAAGCAAATAAACCAATAGGTACTCCTGTTGTTGGGCAGGGGAGGAGGGGCCAACAAACACCAACACTAACGGAGAATCCCTTTATATCAAACCTCTAAATCTGAATTACGATACGAATTGAATGAATGACATATTTTCTCAAGCTCATTGATAAAAACTACATGAGTGGTGTGAATATGTCAGGGCACAGTAGTGGGCTGTCAATACCAGCAAAACATTCTCTGCTGGCCTAAACACAATCCACAATCTTTTTATATTTGTATTATAAACATTTGTTTCATGAATGTGTAAAATAATTCCCAATAATCTGATCTCCATTTCATAGCTCCTCTCATCGCTGCGTTGCTTCCAGTCCTGTATGTGAATGTTAGAGTTTGTATCCAATCATATTTCAGCCATCATGTGTTGCCGTGGAGAAGAAATCTGCTCTGAGCCGTCAGAATTAACACAGTGGACACCTGCAGCATTAAATGGACAGTAGTGAGACTGTTGCTTTAACCAATCAGATTAGGAGTTGGGGACACCCAGAGCCATGTAGCAGGCATATGATGACATCAGCTGTTTCATGTCCTGTTATTGGATGGTCAGAGAGTGAACCGCTCAACATTAGTAATATGTGAATTTGTTTCTCTTTTTTTTTTCATTTCTACTATGAAATGAAAGTGTGTTTTCCTGGCATGTATCGCACTTCCCTTGGCTCTGCCTCCCCCAATCCACTATAGTGCAACAGTGAACTCCGCCCTTTACAGTGAACTAACTGGTGCACTGCCCATCTTTCACCTCCCTTTGGCACAGAGACAATGGAATTCCAGCACCACACAGCAAGTTCCCAATGAGATTAGTCAGTGAGGCAGAGCCACAGCTCCGAGCAGAGCAGTAACAAAACAGCAGGGAAGAAGCAGGAGGACTGGGCCACCAGTCCCAACGTAACCATGAATTTCTTTACGATTTAAACAAAACAAAAACAAAAAAACAAAAAGGTAAATAAATACAGATGTAAATAGTTGAAATTAGCTCGATAAAAACCCATGATTATCGCCGGTGTTTTATTTGTCTATATATCCACCCTCGGGCCGATCTCACCCACTCAGACCGTGTGACTGCAGGCCGCTGACCCGGCGGCCGGCTGACTGACCTGCTCTCGTGAGAGGGTGAGGGGGGCATCATGGGCTGGTGCTCGGGGCAGGTGTGGCTCTCCTGCCAGGGGCCTCTGCAGCCGGAGCAGAAGATGGTGTGACAGGCGGGGCAGGGCACAGCGGAGGGTTGGCCCTCGGGGCCCGGCTGCACACTGCACACCGCCTGACATTCCAGCACCGGGCACCAGGCTTTACTGGGGTCCAGCTTCACGCCTGCAGGACACGGACAGAGACACTAACGTAAGTTTCATGAGGAAGACGCAAGAATGTTTTTTTTGTTAACGTCAGATCTTAAATAATAAAGGTTTTCATTGACTGGTAACAACTCTGTGTTTGATTTTTCAGAGTTTTGGTTCTAAAAGTCGACAGCCTCGCTTATTTGGGTGTTTTTATTGTACAGCAGCATGACATCATGCTAGCAACGATGTTGACAAGCTGAAGGATAGCACACAAAGTTAAACACTGTTTACATTCTTAGTTTATCTTGTTAAATGGTAAACACCCGACTCACTCCCTTCCATCCGCGTGGGAGAACCTGAGACGGCTCGCAACATTAGATCCATCTGACCCAATGAAGATTTACATCTCAGTCTTTGCTGGTTAAAACCAAGCACGGCACAAATGATGGAAGTATTAACTTTGCGTAAGTAACTTTAGAGAGGATTACTTCTCATTATTGGACGAAAAGCTTCAATGAAATATCAGCACATTATGGGTTAGACCACAGTAACGGTTCTGAATTCCAGCTGCTAATCCACGAAGGCAACAGCTTTGGAGACGTCCACAGCAAATATCAGAACCTGAGGCTTTAAATGTGTCTCCTTCACCCGTCCATACTTGTGTCATGAGTCAGCGAGAAAACACTGATGAAAAACAGCCTGCACTTCTTTAGACGTCAGACATTGTTAGTCATAAGGTCCAAATACTCAAAAGATGTAACAGCATATTGTTCCTGTGCCACTGGAAAAGCCCAATATAGCCGCAAGGCAAAGTCACCGCAGTTTGCAATTTGTAAATGTCGACAGGAAGCTGCTGCAGCCCGCACTTCACTGTCTGCAGGCCTCACACAGAGCAGGTACATGAGTTTCTTAGAGCTTTTGTTAAAGGGACTCCCTGGAGGTCTGAGTCTGAGGCTCCTCCGGGGTGAAACTGGGGGTTCCACAAAACCCCGGGCATGTGACGCCCAGCAGGCTAGGGGGGGGGGGGGGGGGTTTCTTAGAGCTTTTGTTAAAGGGACTCCCTGGAGGTCTGAGTCTGAGGCTCCTCCGGGGTGAAACTGGGGGTTCCACAAAACCCCGGGCATGTGACGCCCAGCAGGCTAGGGGGGGGGGGGTGAAGAGTAATGCCCCCAGCTGGGCTGTGACCTGAAATAGCCCACTGCTCTTGTCACCAGGCACCAGCACCAGCAGCATACTAATGCTACAATACCTACCTCTCTCAAACTTCAGCCGCTGATACAGCTCCACCTGATCTGCAGCAGCCAGGCCGGCGACCTGCAGTCAGCGGACACACACACACACACACACATATATGTAAATGTAGTCATAGAATAACAGTAGTGACAAACAGGAAGATATTCCATGAGCTTAAAATTCACCAAATATCAAAGTGGTTGCCTGGCAACCGCACATTTCCGTGCATTACTTCTCCCACACAGGACAAATGAGTACATGGGTCTGTTGTGAATTTTCAAGACAGAGAAGACTTTTTATTTCCAGTTTGGACTGAGATTTTTTAAAGGTGCAGTGTGTAAGATTTGGTGACGTCCACTGGTGAAGTTGCTTATTGTATCCGTCACCTCACCCCTTCCCATCTGAGCGTGCAAGAGAACCTACGGTACGGTATGTTCACTCTGGGCTACGGTAAAAACATGGCAGCCCCCATAGGGAGGACCCACTTCTCATGTAAATATACGTTAAAGGCCTCTGTTTCAGACAGTATAAAAAGCAAGTCATAAAAATGTCTGTATGGAATTGTTTTCTAATTCTATTTCTACAGATAGAGGTGACGGAAAGTGACCGAAATCTTCCATACTGCACCTTTAAAGTATCAGTGCAATGTCTTCTTCCTGTGCTAATATTTAGTTCATCAATAAAACTCTATGTATTGCATTGAAACGGTCTACTCCGAGCACCTCTGCCACCACAAACAGAGATCATTCCACCAGTACGATCATGTGCTGCGCGTCATTTATTCAAATGTGATTCTCCTGAAGGGTGAAGGGTGAAAAGTATATGCAAATGAGGATGTAGGGTGCAGCATGTATTGGTGAATCAGCTTCCTCCCTGACAGACAAAGTGCATGGAGTTTGTAACGTCCAATGCAGTTTCACTTTTAGTGTGACTGGTCACATTACCACATGCTGCTCCTCTCTCATAAAAGAAAAGCAGAATTCCCTCAAAACAACAGTCAGCGGCGGGTGCACCGGATTTTCACAACTCCTGACCTTCGTCAGACTCGCGTCATTTCAAACAAACAAAACAAACAAAACAAACCTTACACAAACTAACGGAGCCAGCAACAATGCTCACATCGCCCCGAGTCCGGTTCCAAGCTTTGTGTATTCTACAGCGCCAGGAGACTCCTCCCCGTGACCCACTTGTGGCGGGTTTTACACCAGACATACCTCAGAGTCCAGCAGCTCACCAGTCTTCTGGCAGGCCATATCTGGGCAGGTGATGGGTGCCCCCCCACCTTCCATGATGGCCAGCTGAACATACTGCTGCAAACACTGGGGAGGGAGAGACACGGGAGCATGGTCAGGCATCAAAGGCATTTGTGTGGTGCATTTCAAAAGCAAGGTAAAAAGCTCTCAATGCATGAGAGCAGAGCGTGGCAATCGGTAGAAGATCGGAAAGAGATCAAAATAAGACATTTTTTTGCTCAATTGCGGAGAATAAGAGGTGCGATCTAGTTCAAGAAGCAAGTCGTTGATCATTTAAAAAAAGCATTGACAAACAGAGATTGCGACAGACTCGTGGTTCTCTGGGCGAAATGCAGGGCAAAGGAAGTGAATGTTGCCTGTTCAGGTTTAGTTCCGTTGGCCTCTCACACATCTGACCTGAGGGCTCTGGAAGTTTGCAGAGGGTCATAGTTTGGTCCTACAGCCCTCAGCGCTGTAAAGACACCATTACAGCAGTAAAGTCGGCTTAAAGGTGCAGTGTGTGAGATCCGGTGACATCTAGAGGTGAGGTTGCATGTTGTATCCATCACCTCACCCTCACCCTTCTGAGCAGGCAGGAGAAGCTACGGTGGCCCTCAGTTGTTGTTAAAACTCAAAATATCTTTAGTGCGTCCACTCTGGGCTACTGTAGAAACATGGCGGCCCCCGTAGAGAGGACCCACTCCTCATGTAAATATACATTAACGGGCTCATTTAAAGCGTAATGGAGAAAAAAATAACCCATTTAGGTGATTATACGTTCACGAAAATGTCAGTATGTGATTTTGTTTATAATATTTTCGTGACAAAGTGACTTTAACAACCATCTAGGATTCAAACCAACAACACAAACGTGAAAACACAGCAGGCTTCTTATGATTCATATAGTACACTGCAACAACAAAGGAACGAATCCATGTGAGAAAACATGGATTTCAAGAGGCACATTACATCAACCATGAATTATACGGTAGCAGAGGGAACCGTGGAAACATTGCGCAAGTGCAGACAGTTTGTAGGAACAGAAACTAAAAACTTTTATATGTCATTCTCTTAAGGAAGATAAACATCTAATCTGTGACCGATTTCAGGGCTGGATCTTTACACTAATTTCCAAACTTGGGCCCGTCATGGACTACACACCAGAAAACAGCTGCTAGCAGACAGAACGCAAGGGTCATACAACGCAGTCTAACTGATTAGCACATTTTTATCCATCTCTCTCCTGCCCCCCCCCCCCCCCCCCCCTCCTGCCCCCCCCCCCCCCCAACCCACCCCCACCCCCCAACCCGTGACACACAAAACCTGTGTGCGTGCTCTATCTGCGTGACCTTGTGCGTGCAGAACAGTAACAACTTAGCCTGCACCAATCGAGATTAACACCTGCCACTATCTGGCAACCTTTCTCTGTCAGGGCCAAACGTCACAATATCACCTGCAACGCACACAGGCAAGCAGACCCGCGCAATCTCATGACAAATAATCAGACTCATTCTCTTGTAAGTCAAAACAGCTGAAATCTGTGAGTTTCAAATGCTCGGTATTAAAAATGTCAACACTTTGGAAGAATGACTAAAAGTCCCTGGACAATTCAAAGAAAGAGAGTGGCAGAGAAAGTCAGACCTGTGTTGTGAAAACGCTCCTTTTCTCTAAAGCTGTAATGAGCTGCATCTATTTTAGGATCTGGAAAACAGGAAGTGGTGCTGCAACGAAGAGGAGCATCCCAACCAAGCTGATCAAGTACTGGACATTTGCCTAAAATTACCCATGGATAAAAAAAAATATGACACTCTTGGATCACTTTAGAGAAACAAAGTGACTAAGACGTGAGCAATACTGGCAAAGGAAGAACACTTTTTCTTGTTTCACACCATCTAAAAATAGCCTGAGAGGCCCCTGTTCTGTTCCTAGTTTGAGCTCCATTATAGCCCGTGTCTCCTTCCCTGCTCAAACAGAGAGTCTCCTACAGTAAATAGTTTTTAATGAAGTGTCTGTACTCACCGCTGTGCAGAAGCTACAGTTGCAGCTCCGCAGGCGGCTGGTGTCGGCGGGCGGTTGCTCGCTGAGGCACAGCTTGCAGAAGACCCCGGGCCCCGGCCGGGGGCCATCGCCGGCCTCGGGGGTCACAGGCACAGAATCCCCACTGTCCCGGCTCGGGGCGGGACTCCTTCCGGCCATGTGGGGGCGCTAGGCAGCGCCTCTGTCCTGTGATGTAATAGATTACTCTTTGTAATAGATTACTCTTTGTAATTGATTAGTTTATAATAGATTTTTTGTAATTGATTAGTTTGAAATAGATTACTCTTTGTAATTGATTAGTTTGTAATGATTACTCTTTGTAATAGATTACTCTTTGTAATTGATTAGTTTATAATAGATTACTCTTTGTAACTGATTAGTTTGTAATGATTACTCTTTGTAATAGATTACTCTTTGTAACTGATTAGCTTGTAATAGATTACACTTTGTAATTGATTAGTTTGTAATAGAGTACTCTTTGTAATAGATTGCTCTTTGTAATAGATTACAGCAATCTTAATCTCATGGATTATCAGACCACATGTGTTTGTCTGAAACATGAAATGCAGCTTCTGTCCACCAGGAGGAGGTACGGCAGCTGGTCAGGGCCAAACGGCACAAGATGGTCCGAGCGTTTGCCGTCCTGCAGGAGACGAGGGGGGAGGGGGCGGAGCCAGTGGTGACCCAGAACAACTGGAACCAGCTGGTCCGACTGGTCCGACCCGACATCAGCAACGCCCACAGAGAGCTGCTGTGGAGCGTCTCTGACAACAACAACCAGGGCTTCATAGGTGAGACAAGCAAACAAACAAGCAAACAAACAAACAAACAAACAAGCAAACAAGCAAACAAACAAACAAACAAACAAACCAACCTTTAGTTCCCATGAAGAAACTGCAGATGTGGTTGATTGACAGGTAAACTGGCGTTTGTCCAGCTGGCTGATCTCCTGAACATCGAGGTCATCACACTCAAGTCAAGAGCACACCCATTTGACCAATTCTGCCCCGCCCTTTACCTGTCCAGGCCCAGCCACCTGCTCTGCCGATGGGTCAAACACCGGTGAGTGTGTGTGAGAGAGAGGGCGGAGCAGACAGTACATGGATGACCACAGCTGTTCTCTGGACACAGGAAGTTCACTGAGCTTTGATGAATAAAGACATAGTGGCCAAACGGTGGTACTGCAGCTTCTGTTCACAGAAAGTGTGTGTGTGTGCGCGCGCAGGGCCTTTGTGATCATGTATGACGTCATCATCCTGGTGAACGCCGTCTTCATCGGATTGGACGAGGACAGTCAGCTGATAGCGAACTCGGAGTGGGCCTTCCTGGCTCTGTACGTGCTGGAGATTCTGCTGAAACTCTACGTCTTCGAACCTCGAACCTTCTTCTCCAGACACAACTTCTGGAACTGGTGAGGAAGCCGCTGTGTTCTCCTTCACCTCCACAGGTCCTCAGCAGAGTTTGTCCTGCTCCTTCGGATCAGAGGGTTGAAGTATGTGCCGCAGTACCACGAGTGACCACTGCGACAGAGAGGCAGCACTGAGCTCTTCAAACACGTAAATAGGAATAATCGTCACTTCTCTCAATCTTCTGTTTCCAGGTTCGACACCATCATCGTCGTGTCTGCCCTCGTCGCCACCATCACTAACTCCGCCCTGAAGTCAAGTGAGTGCTGATGATTTTACTACTGGTGGGAGGAGCCAATTGTTTTGGATCTGACATCACCAGCATTAACTTCACATTATCTGTTTATTTTTGTTTATCTTCCTAATCAGTGCCCTTTCAACAAAGTACTTGGCTAAATGACTTGACCACGCCCCCTAAGATGCACAGAAATGACTTGACCACGCCCCCAAAGGTGTAGATAAATGACTTGACCACGCCCCCTAAGATGCACAGAAATAATTTGGCTCCACCTTTGCCTGTTGGTGTCGTGTACCCGCTCTTGGTGAATGAGTGAGTGTGAACAGCAGCGCCCCCGACAGGTTCCCTCAGACCCGTGTCTTTAAAAATGCCCCAAACCCGTTGATAAAGTTTCCTGTGTGATGTTCAGTACTCTACTGGCGCCACCTCCTGGACACATGAGCTGATCCGAGCTCAGTTAGCGTTAGCATTAGCGTCACCTGATGGAACTGAATGTCTGTGTTTGTGAATCCCTGTTGCCGTGGTGATGCAGCGGGAGGTTACACCAGTCGTCAGATCCTGGACATTGTCTTCATCCTGCGAGTCCTCAGGCTGATCCGGGTGGTGGACAACATCCACAGGTTTGAGCTCTGATCCGCTCGCACACCAGTGCCCCCATGTGGTCAATTCTACATGTTTTTCTTCTATGAATCATATGTTTCTCTAATGACTGCGGTGGTTGGCTAACATTGTCACGTCTGCCACAGGTTTCGTACAATCATCAACACCCTGGTCCGGATCGGTCCTGCGATCCTGACCTTCGGTCAGCTCATCCTCGTAAGTCTGATCTTTGGATTTACTTCAGGAAACAGGAAGTCGTCAATGTTCTCTGAGCTGGGTCTATGTTAACGCTCCCTGAACCCTGAGGTCAATGCTAACACTTACAATCTAAGCTACGAGTCTGAACCACCATGTTTTCACATCAGGAGCAGCTCCTCTCCACCAGAGGGTTTTTACAGTAGCTCAGAATGGACAAACTAAACATCTGTAGAGTTTGAACGAGAACTGAAGCCTGACATAGGATCCAATACATGTTCTCCACTAGATGGTGCTACATACGACACACTGCACCTTTAAACAGCATCTGACAAATTCAGTTTGTTTTCTGAAAAATAAAAAAGTTCATCCTGAAGATGAAGACGATCCAACACTGATCCACAATGATCTGATGCTAATGTCTCAGCGCAGTTCCTCTCCTGGCCCACAGGTGGTGTACTATGTCTTTGCCATGGTGGGGATGGAGCTGTTCAAAAACAAGGTGAAGTTCTCCACCGACCCCGACGACCCGGCGAGGTCGTTCTGCGGAGACGTCCGACTCAAAGGGAAAACGTTCGCTCAACTCAACTACTGCAAGAACAACTTCAACAACGTGGTGTCGTCCTTCGTCCTGCTGCTGGAGCTCACCGTGGTCAACCAGTGGCATGATATCCACACACACACACACACACACACACACACACACACACACACACACACACCTGTGGTGGTGGTGGTGTTGTTGTTTGTGTGTTGGACTCCTTAACCTGACGTCACTGCTCAGCAGCGGCTTCGCCATCGTCACCCATGCGTCGGCTCGGATCTTCTTCGTCCTCTTCCACATCCTGGTCGTCATCGTCATCATCAAGTAAGCTACATGTGGTGGTCACACACAGCACAGCGCCCCCTGCTGCTGCAGCGAGATACACTAAATACACAAAGAACACTGAGGAAGGATTCCTCTTGAAGTGGATGGTTTGAGTCACCAGCTATGAACCACAACTGCGTCAGAGAATTGATTCCAGAAGAGGTTTATCAGCGAGTGGCGCGACGATAGAGAGGGTGAGGTCGCTGGGGTTCTCCGAGGTCGCTGGGTTCTCCGAGGTCGCTGGGGTTCTCCGAGGTCGCTGGGGTTCTCCGAGGTCGCTGGGGTTCTCCGAGGTCGCAGGGGTTCTCCGAGGTCGCTGGGGTTCTCCGAGGTCGCTGGGGTTCTCCGAGGTCACTGGGGTTCTCCGAGGTCGCTGGGGTTCTCCGGTGTGTGTTAGATGTTTCTTCAGGGTTTCTTCTTCAGGTTAATCCAGGTGGCAAATCCCTATAGAACACTGATTATGTGTAGTTTATTGTTAACCTTAACTTCCAAGCCTTTGGTTTAAGGGGCAGAAGTGCTGTAATCTTCTTATGTATGTCGCCTATGATAAGTTGCCTATGATAAGTTGCCTATGATAAGTTGCCTATGATAAGTTGCCTATGATGTGCTCTGAGGCACCGGGGACCTTCGTACAAACACTAAATACACTAAATACACATAGTACACTAAATACACTAAATACACATAGTACACTAAATACACTAAATACACATAGTACACTAAATACACTACAGCTGCCGACAAAGTGCGGTGGCCGTGAGATGAGGAGAGGAGTGAGATGAGGAGGAGAGGAGTGAGATGAGGAGGAGAGGGGTGAGATGAGGAGAGGAGTGAGATGAGGAGAGGAGTGAGATGAAGAGAGGGGTGAGATGAGGAGGAGAGGGGGGGGGAGGAGGCGGAGTGGGGGGAGGAGAGGAGTGAGATGAGGAAAAGAGAGGGGGAGAGGAGGAGGAGAGGAGTGAGAGGAGGAGGAGAGGAGTGAGATGAGAGGAGTGAGATGAGAGGAGTGAGATGAGGAAAAGAGGGGGAGAGGAGGAGGAGAGGAGTGAGAGGAGGAAAAGAGGGGGAGAGGAGGAGGAGAGGAGTGAGAGGAGGAGTGAGATGAGGAGAGGAGGAAAAGAGAGGGGGAGAGGAGTGAGAGGAGATAGAGGAGTGCACTCAGTGCACTCCGTGGTTCAGTGAGACGTCCAGACTGGGCGGCGCTTGTGGGACGGGACAGAATGAATCCAGAGACAGCGGCTCAGTTCCCTCTTCTGTTCTGAGAGTTTTGATCGTGACGCCTCCGCTCTGCGCATTCCAGGTGTTTCCTGTTCAACACTGAGCTCCTGAGGCAGAGAGCTGCTCACACAGCAGCTAACGTGGCTAATTGAGATGCTAACTCACAGCAGCTAATGTGGCTAAGTAAGATGCTAACTCACAGCAGCTAACGTGGCTAACTAAGATGCTAACTCACAGCAGCGAACGTGGCTAACTAAGATGCTA
>JAFBJT010009481.1:0-33029 GCA_016785325.1 Chascanopsetta lugubris | reverse complement strand
GTGCGTTTGTGTCTTGTGTTTCCGATGGAGAAAATGATGCATCAAGCAAAGAAACAGACAAACTCCTCATTGACAAGCATTAAAAAAACATATAACCGCAAATTACACTGTGAAAGATTTGAGCAACAACCCTCCTCCATGGGGAAACGCTGCCGTTGATAAATGAATATATCGTGAGACAAAAAAAGACCCTCCATGAATCATGACCTTGTGTATTGATCCGTGTATTTATGTAGATTCCCTGTGATCAGCCAGAGAGTATCAGTGGTTCACATAAATAAATTAAAGTGCTGGTGTGTAGGCCCACCACCTTCTGTTGTTTGTGCTGCCTCTGCAGTGGGAGAAATACTGAATATTTAAAAACCTTGCGGTGCTTTGTCGTATCCCTCATACAACATGTACTTAGAACCTTATTACAGAATCTCTGTATGTGACTGTGCCTCCCTAAGAGCGCGTCACAGCAGTGTATTGTGTGCACTCTGGCATGGCTAACAGCACTTTAAAATCACAGTGCTGCACAGTCGCTCAGTCCACGACTCAAATCTGTGCAACAATGCAACACTTTTCTCACTGTGGGTTGCCAGTCTTACATGGAGGAGTGGTGTGTGTGTGTGTGTGTGTCTCTCTCGCTTACCTATTCTCCCGAATGAGGTCATGACTCCTCCAGTTGATGCAATAGTGTTGGTGGTCTGTGAAAACAACAACACAAAATGTTTTCAGTACAAATCAATACAACGACCTGTAAAGCTCAACTCTGGACAAAATTAGATTTCTTTCCCAAACAATGTACTGAAAAGCAGCAGAGGAGGAGAAAAAAAATATACTTCCATTATTTCAAAGTACATCCTCAAATAAATACATTACTTATATCACTGAAGCAGGACAAATACTAAAATGATTAATGTTTAAAATGACATCCAGAACAAATAGTAGTCACACAGTTGTCTGCCATGTATGACACAAGAGTCTGTGCTATTTGATATTTGATCTTATCTTGTGTACATTGGACTCTTTGCAAAAACCACCAATGAATGACATCAGCTTTTTCAGAAACTATTTGTCTCGTGAAGCATCGACATGTCACAAATAAGACACTGTGAGGGCAAATTTTCCATTGCTGTTTTTCTAAGCATAATTTTACTTTGTCTTTTACATATAAAACTTGTTTATAGGACACTGATTAGTTTTAGTTTGCGAGGGCAACATGCTTCGAATGTGAGGATTCCTATTGTTTCATTTATTATAGATCATTCTAGAATATATGAAGAGGCACATAGTTTTGGCGTGGGTGTTTTCTTTTTTAAATGAGTGCATTGTGTTTTGCTCAAGGGCTGTGGACATCATGATATCGTGACTGACAGCCCTCATCTTTAAATAACCGACAGGTTTGATGTCAATATAGATTGTCACCATCCGACATCACAAACACTTCACAATGTGAGTTGAATGTACGATTTATGTCTTTTGGCTCCCTCACATGCGCGGAGCATTTTCATTGTGGGACAATATAGCTGGTAATGTCACCATAAAGCTTAACTCCTATACAACTATATAATAATTATTATGATAATTAAAGCTTTGATGACACCAATTTATAGAAAGGATTTAGGACTCAAACACAGATCATAACAGAAAAAAAAACACTGTCACCATGTAAGAGGCAGCTGCTCGGTGCAACGGTGACATTTGTCTGACTAAGTCATCCTGAAGGAGCCTGTTCGTTGGGATGGATGGCAGCCTGGAGGCATGGCTGCCCGGTCCTGAGGCAGTGGCAGAGGGCAGTGCCATTGGAAGTCCCAAAGTCTCTCTGCGGTCGTCCCTGCCGCTACTGCTGCGGTTGTCTGAAGCCCTTGTGGAGAGAGTGGTCAAGAGTTCAGAGTTGTTCAGCGGCGCCACGGGCTCCTTGTGGGCCCTGTTGGCCAACTTAGTAATGCCTCTTGCTTCCCTTTTTGAGATTAGCTCTGGCCTCTTGCCAGGTGACTCCACTTTAACACCATGAAGGCACGCCGGATGCGTTGACAGGGTGGTGGAGGGGTTAGGGGACGTGTTGCTGGGCTTCCCAAGTGCAGGGGATTGTGCTTGAAGGCTGGGCTGTAAACAGGAGAGGGTGGAATTGAAAGGCGGGGGCAGCGGTCTGCTAGAGGTGGGTGGCAAGGGGGATGTGGGCAACGGGGAGGGAGGGCTGATATGAAAAGATGTGCTGTGCTGTGTCCTATCGGCTCTGCTGGTGAGAGTATCACTTGTCCCCAGTGCCCAGGTGCTGAGTGGAGAGGGCGAGAGGGGTAACTGGTGCTTGGCACCGACCTCAAGGGACCGACAACCCCCCTCCGGCTGGGTGGACACATCCAGACCGAGAGGGTCGGACAATTCCCCGAATGGAGCTGCAGGTTGTGTTGGTGCCACCAGGCCAGTCGCTTCATCTAACAAGCCCAGCCCCACTGCGTCCCCAGCAGCCTCAGCTGGATCGAAGATGGCTTCAGGTGGGCCCCTGGTACACATTGGTGGGAGCTGGGGGTACACACAGTCCCTCATCAACCTGGTGCTCCCGATGTCCAGACGGGAAACTTTGGGAGGCGGCCGTATCTTTGCAAATGGTGGGCAGGTCTCCCACGGCTCCTCTTCCTGAAGCATGTAACAAGAGGACGAGGAGAAAGAGGGGGGTGGTCGTCTGGGGATGGATAGGTGGACAGAGGTCGCCGCAGCAGAGGGTGACAAGGGGTCTGTGGTTTCATGGTCGGCAATTGGAGGTAGTTGTGCGTTTGAGTGACGAGGCTGGCTCATCTGGGTGAGCGAGCGATAGAGGCGGTGATGATGTCGTGTGCTGGGAGGTCCTAGCGAGCCGCCGCAGGGGTGTGGGCTGATGGGGGGTCGTGGTTTTGCCTTTGCCGACTTCTTCGGCTGGAGATCAAAAAGGTATCAAGATTAATGTTTCACTCGGATCAAACAACACTGTGTATTTTCAGCTTTTAATCCGTCGCTGAAATTTTAAAAATGATAGCGCTTGTCTAATCTTTTGAATTAAGCAGCTTGTATAAATAAGTGATGTGTAGAAACATTACACAGTGAGTGTTCTTGAATGTAATGGAAAGTTCTATCCTTGCACAAGCAAATGCAAATTGGTGTTCTGTGAGGCACACATGCATTATGCAAAACGGTTGCGGACCATCATTTTACTCTGTGATTATGAGGGGAGGAACTGCGTGTCAAGGCCACATGTGCACTCTCGCAGATTGTAAAATTAACTCCTTGATCCCAACAGCCTCTTACTTTCTTGTTGAGGTTCATGTCCTCCATCTTGGCTTTGAGCAGTTTCATTTTGTTCATGGTGATGGAGTTCTCATGGTTCTGTTGTGCAGCTGCAGAAAGCTCTCCATCCTCCTCCTCCTCCGCATACACATTGTACACTGAACCACCACTGGAAAATAAGAGAGGGGGAAAAAATACACACGATAAAGCCTCATTCGCATTAAGACTAGCAACTCTACGCATGATCTGTTGATTTGGGATGACCCTGCTAAAAACCAAGATGATTAACACCTTTCCTGTTGCTGCGTTGTTTTGCCTCCACAAATAATTAACTGACGCCTCAAGTCTGATGTCATTAATGTGCCACAAACAACGACCGATAAAAAAAAGGAAAACAGCAGCAACACCATGGGTCTCAACGTGAGCTTTAGTGGGGCTTTTTTTGACCAGTGGGAGGGGGTATTGGTGACAGGAGACAGCGGTATGCTAAAACTTCCTATAATGTGCTCATTCACTCAATGTACAGAGTTAATATTGAAACTGCGCAGAAAAAGTACACTTAAAGACAACATTCTTACCCAAGAGATTCAGATAAAGGGGTCAGAGTTCCGTCTCCTCTGTCGACCACCCTGAAGAAGCTCAGCTGGTCACCTTCTCGATACACCACAAACGTGACCTGCTTGTTGGTCGTGCTCTTCTCCCATCCCTCCTCCTTCGTGCTCTCCATCAGGTCAGCCACTTCTTTGATGGGATCCTCCATAGTCACTGTTGATTCAACCCAAACACAAGGAAACATAAAACACACTCAATTCCTGCATCTGGTTCCTGATCAACACATGATGAGAAGCAACCCACAATCTATTGCATTTTCATTACCTCTCCTGGTGTTGATTGGTCCTCCCCTCATTGCCAAGACTAGTTTTAAAGTGCAGCCCTCTGCAATGCTGCAACCAAAAAAAAAAAGTAGAAGTGAGCTATATTGCAACCCACTTATCTGTGTCTATTATTCTAAAAGGGCAAAGGCAAGTGTCATTGGGTGACATACACATTTGCATTTGGGAAAATATGGTAAAATGCTTTACTCTGGAGAGAGGCTCTGATCTAAAGTAAACAACTCTGAGGGTCACGATTATTTCAGCATGAACTTGCGCACGACTGAGACTTCCCCTGGAACATTAGTTTCACACGAGCAGATGTTTCATTGCCTCCCACCGCCGCCCGCTTCTAAACCTTCAACAGCGTGCAGCAGTGTGATAGACGAGTGGAGAGGGATCTCACCAGAGGCTGTTCATGTGGAAAATTAAGTGACAAGCATTCACAACAATACTACCATCTGCAGCCAGCAGAGCACCGGAGGGTGAGGTCTGCATCTCAGTAAGTGACAAGAGAGAAGGGCCGAGCGCTCCGATTGTGATCAGTATGTCACTCGACTCATCTATCTTTAGATCTCTGGCTCATTTACAACTTGCTGCAGTAAATGAGTTGCCACCGAGGCAGGGAAGGTGTGAAAGCACACATGCAAATGATGTGAAATGTACCAAGTATGTTTTGCAACATCACCGTTAACTGTGAAGTGTCGAGGCTGTGAAATACAGGAAGGTTCAGGATGAATAGATTTACCCATAGTCGTGAAGACAATGTTCATCATCCAGCTCCAGATTGTTCCAGATCAGATGTTGCTGGGCAACAGGGATGCCTTGAGAAATATTGAGAGAAATAGCACAATCAAATGTTTAATATGCTACCTTCTTTTATGCGACATACAGTTTGAGAGGAGAACGTGGCATCAAGAACATCAAAAATGATTCAAGTCTGCCCCCTCATGGCAGATATATGCAACTGCCAGAAAGCAGCAAATCAGACAACAGACGCAATGGAGGCTGGCATGGATAAACATTCGGTCAATTACATTATCATTATAACAATGCAACAGTACATTGTGTAGGATTCAGTGACATCTAGTGGTGAGACTGCATGTTGAATACCACATTTCTAAAACTGCACGTGGGGTTTGCTTGGACCTCTGTAAAGTCCAACCATAGAGTCTAACCATTCCAAATCAGATCAAAACAACATGGTTTTAGTGGAAGGAGATGACAGGCGTGTGAATACAAATTCTTTATACACCTCCTCCTTGGAATGAGATGAAGTGTATGCATAGTCAGGAGGCTCTGTGTTCCCACGACTGAACTCACTGACCCAGTGCTGGAGGTGAGCCAGTGTTAGTGAGTGAGCAGTGGTCCCTTCATTACAGAGTGGTATGCTCCATCACAAACACACAGACCTGGCCGACACTCCCCCGCACAGATAACAGAGAGACCGTTCTGAGCCAAACTGAAAACAGCTGCACAGAAAAAAGATACGGAAGGTCATCTTGGTGTTGATCGACAAGAATGCAATCTTGGAGGACGATCTAGATCCAAATTTTATAAAGAAAAAAAATATGTTTTTGCTTCCAACTCAACCCACACACACACCAACCATGAACTTAAAAGTGCAACAGATTCTGCCTTGGGTACCTCCTGTGGGAAAGACGCCAACATTCAGCTTCAGATTTTACCAGTTGTGGTAATTCTACACTGAGGACGCTGCATTTCATGCATCAGCAAACAGCCAGATCTTTCACTTCACTGTAGGTTTAGGCCAAAGATAACCTCAGTTATTTCCCCCATTTTCTTAGAGCAACATCTATTGAATGATGTATGGCAATGGGTGTGCCAGTGTCACTGGCCCATGACCCAAAAAAAGGCCCTCTGCGCACTGGTAGAAATATCCCACGACCCAGAACACGGTATAAGCGCTAAGACGATGACATGACATTCCGATATTTTACATTTTCAACAGTAATGGTTTGAATTTCAAATAAAACACCATCACCCCAAGAAACATTTCACATGGCTTTAGGCGCCCTTGCGACGGGGACATGGGGGACCAGCTGACTTAGACAGACCTGAGTCTTCGTAACTAAGTTGCTTGTAATATTAGGCACATTCAAGTGAATCAATCAGTTGTTGTGGCCTGACTGGTCTTAAAGAGGTAAACAACACATCAATGAGTTCCATACCTTCAAGCCTCTGGATCTTTGCCTTGACTGAAATGACGGCCTCAAAGGGCAACACGCGCAGCTCAAAGCAGGTCCCTGTCAGGGTCTCAATAAAGAGCTCCATCGTGTCATAGAAAGGCATCTTGTAATGCAAAGCTCCCACACTGTCGTCATTGAAGAAGGGCGGCTCCTTCCTATCGGTCATATTGGCGGACAGCGAGACAGATTCAGGGAGATGGTGAAATGGGAGGACTGGCCCGGGGTGACGATGACAGGGACAGGCACTGATCACTGGCCTCGCGACCGTCGCACATCCTGCAGGGCGATCACATCTGTGGGCAGAAACATAAAAACACATGCCTATGACTGTCCAAGAGAGTGAAATGACACAGTACCCTTGACTTGCCAAGCAATTATTTGGAGAACGTGGATGTCCGGCTTTAACCATGTGCAACCACCTAATGAAACATTCAGTGCGGCATTGACGGTCCCGGACAAAATTCAAGATCAGGTGTGTTACATAAGCCCATCGGTGGGATGAGGTGTCCTGTGTCTGACAGATCACCTCCTGTGTCAGTCGACATCTCATAATGTAATGTACATGAGAGGCGTGTTAGTCCCACCATGTTGGGCCCAGTATGAGGAAAAACTTCACAGCACCAGAGCAGCTTTTTATACGCAGATGGCCTCAACAATTCAGAGTGGGATTCCGTTATTACACGTCATACATGAACTCACTTGTGGCTGTGACATTTTAACTTTCCATGGCCAACAATAATGGCTGACCGATTCTGGGAATTGATATTCTGTATTTTTGTTCGATTTTCTGAATCAGCATTGTGAATCGAAATGACTGTAAAACTTCAATTAGCGAATTTCATACATTTAAACTGTATTTGATTTGATGTTCTAATTTAATATGTCACAGTTTTGAATAGAAATTTGAGTTTCTTTGGTTGGAGTCAATTATTCTTCCATCTGATGTCTATTTTACACTTTCAATTTGACCTTGAATGCATACCAGGTCCAAATATTTTTCATCTGCCTCAGCAGCTACAAATCAATATTAATATGAGTCTTTGAAAAATCAGTATCAGTTGGCTTCAAGCCAGATAGTTTGCTCCGACTGTACAAACACTCAAACTGTATATTACACAAATATTGTGTCATATTTGTACATCTTATACCCCCCTGCAACAAAAACAGATCATCCGAACCCGTGACTACTTGGGTTAATGAGCCCATGATCCTCCACCAGTTAAACACAGATGCAAACAATGGAGAAATACACACATTTTCCCCCATTTGAACGATTGTGTATTTGTTGTTTGGCTTCACAGTATAGAGTTCTCTGTTTATCATCTTGAACCCATGAGTTCTGGAGCTCTGTCCACCCCATGCTGCTGAAGAGGAACATCAGAACACATTGTCTCTTTAAACTGTGATTTTCCACATCATTGTGTGCTGATCACACAAAGTAATGGACACAACACTGAAGACATAAAGGGGGGTCTTTGTAATGTCAGTCTATGGGGCCTAATGTGGACCCATCCTTTGGTCGATTGTTTGTCAGAGCAGGTCATGCTCCGGTTAAGTGGTCGGGTTACAGGAGTAGACTGTGGAGTTAGCATCTGGCTAACATTCAACCAAACATGAAACGAACTGTTCAACACACAGCAGCCACGGTGCAGGAGAGCCCAGGACGCGAGCTAGCTGCCTGACAACGAGGATGAATGGAGTTGAAATGAGTCCCCATAGAATTCCAGCGTCACAAAAAAAAGGTCAAACCTGGAGGCTGTTTCACCGCTTACACGTGTAACAAAACTCGGGGTTAGCTTGTGCTGTATTGTTAAAAAACGACTTACCAATATCCTCCGTGATAACACAGCGGAGAAGCCTGTTTAACCGATGCTGCTAGCGTTAGCATTCGTTGCCATGTTAGCCAACAACTGAAACAATGGCTACGTTTCTTGGTGGCTGGCTAGCGGGCGGCTAGGCTACATCCAGGGGCTCCCAGTCCCGTTCCACCCGCAGCGGCTGTCGAGGAGTCGAGGCTTAACTCATCACGCTTCGCCTTAGAGTCTTCACAAGGAGCGAACAGGTCCAACCGCCGCTGTCTGTGGCCGCTGTCCCATTGTTAGCGACACCATCTTACCTGTCATAAGCGGCCGAACAACACCTCTGTGAGCGGTTGATCGACAAGGCCAAGGAACCAATTGGCAGCGCGAATGAAGGGAGGTGGGCGGGGCGAGGGATAGTTTGTTAACAATGAGTTACAGGAAGTCACCTTCAAGTCTTATTGAGTTGGGAACTAACATTGGAAAATACATTGTCATTTCGAATACCAGTCATTAAACCCAAATATTAGACTAAATGACACAATCAATAACTGGTGACACCAGTGGCTCAAAATATTAAAGGTAAAGTGTCTTGTATTTATTGGCATTTAGCGTTGAAGTTGTATGTAGCATCTTGATACCCCACAACTCAATCTTATAAATAGTTTGAAAGTTTTAGTTTGTCCATTCTGAGCCACAACTAAAAACATGGTGGTTCAACACAGTTGCCTCGGAATTATTCTCTGTGACATCAAACAAAATAAATACTTCTGTCCAAAATGTGATCTGAAAATGTACAAAAACCAAGTTAATCCTATATGTGACAGAAATAATAACCACATCTTAAACAATAAAACAGACACTACGCTCATAAACTCAGCTCACTGCTCATAACCAAAGCAGAAAGACATTTAAATGTAGACTGAACAGTGCACACGGAAATGAGTCCGAATCAGAAATAATCACGCACATTTCAAAAAAGCATAAAATATGTTTCCTTTTTAGTTATTAAAAATGAATTTCCTTTTTCATCACAGCCAAAGTTAAGAAATGGATGAAACTCTTATTAATAAAAACATTGTCAAAATGCCTAAGTAAGTAAACATACTGATTTCTATAACCAGGATATGGCACAAACGCAAAGACATGGAATCGCAACAAGGCAGAGCCAAAGGAGAGACATCATCATAAAAACAAAAACAATTTACTGTTAATTTCTGCAGGCTTTGAGGCTAAGCATATGATATGCTTGTAAAGTGCTATCATGTAAAAGAAAGATTAACAGTATATTCTAACTATCACATAAGATGCTCCGATTCCAAGGTAATTTCTCAAAATGCTGCCAGAAGAAGACTGGAATAATGTTTCATTCATCTGCCAAAAAATAAGCCACAGTATTTATATGGATTTATATGAATAAATACTCTGTCAACAGTATATTGATCTTTAAATCTGCAAGTGATCAAAATACAAGAGGGGAAGAAAAATCCACTTTCCACAAGTGCTCAAATTGGGGGACTCAATAGTTCAGTCCCCACCCAGAGCATTTAGAGGATCATCAAATAAGTTGATGGAATCTGCTGCTGCTGTTGCTGCTGCTGCTGCTGCTGCATTGCTCTCCTGGGATGGTGGCGTCTTCTTTGATTTATGTGAAGCCTTTGTCAGTGGTTTTACTGTGCTTGACGAGAAGATTTCATCTTTGAGGAACAGAGAGACATCATTTGGTTAAATATACCAGCACATGGGAAATGTTCATGAAAAGGGCATTTCATTGAATCTCGTTGTACGTAGAGTGCTGAGGGGGTGACATGATTTTATAGGCCAGCCATGCAGTTATCATCAATGGGATTTTTGCATTGGATTTTGGACGATTGCTGATAAAAGTCTGTAGCAAACACGAGTCTCCGATACTCACAAGTTTGTTTAGCAAGATCATTTCCATAAACCGCCCCAATGATTTCTGAGGCGTGAATGTCATCGTTCAAATCAAAATGCCAAGATCTGAACCACAGCGCTGTCATATGAGCTCACTGTCGTCACCACCACAGACAATTGCATGATGCCGTATAATGTCCTCAACGGGCTGTAATCTTGTTTATCAGCTCCTTAGCAACTGCCCTTTTGAAAATCAGTGAAAGCAACGGAATTTTCTGTTTACAGACATTGTACAGAATGACAAAACATTTAAGTCTCACCATGTGCCTGCGTAGTCGTCAGACTCTAACAGACATCAAAATCAACGAATGGCTTTGAGACAAAGGAAACTGAGGTGTTGGCATGGTGACTTGTTGTACTTCCAGGTTTGAAGACTCTTTCCTGTGATACTCTAGTGCGTAAAACAACAGTGGAAGCTTTCTATTATATTCTGCATACAAATACTCATCACTGCTTACCCATGTCATCATCAAATATTGACTTGGTCTCTCCCTTTGTCTTGGATTTCTGTTTTGGTGTTAAAGTGTCCGTGAGGTCGGCAAAAATGTCTACGTCGTCATCGAACAAGTTGGAGTCGAGCGTCTTCTCTTTGTGCTTCTTCTGAACTTTAGGCACAGCGGCTACATCGTCCTGAGAACATAATCAAATCAGCCAGTAAGAGAGAGCAACAGAACAAATCATGATCAACCTTTACTGAGTTACCGTCAATGGAAAACAGATACCTGGAAGATGTCCTGCTTTGAAAAGCTGCTGCTGCTCTTGATTTCTTTGCTACTGGTGGATGAGGGAGTGGAGCTGTTGCTCATGCCGAAGATGTCCTCATCATCATCGTCGTCTTCCAGAAAGGCAGAGGGCTTGACCTTCTTGGCGGTCGACCTCGGTTTGACCTTTTTGAAGAGGTCGTCTGTGTTGTCATCGAAAATCGACGGGAATGTGCTTTTGTCTTTGTCTTTCTTCTGCCCTCCCCCGCCGACGGCCTGAGGTTGTGGCGCCTCGGCCGCTGGTCTGGTGGAGGGTGCGTCAGAGGCAGGGGGGGCCTCAAACACGCCGTCAGAACCAAACAGGTCATCCTCGTCAGGCAGCGGCAGCACCTTGGCGCCGAGACTTTTCTTACCCGAGTCTTTCTTTCCAGTGTCTGTAGATATTGGTAACGTCAGTTCAGAGGGTCTGGGGGAGACGTCGGGGAGGGACAGCGGAGAAGACGAGGACGGGGGCAAGGCTGCGGATGCAGATGAGTTAGGTAGTGTTGGACTGGTTTGGTTCTGCCTCGATTGGTTTGGTAGGACTAAGCCGGAGGGACTTGGGTTTGCTCCAGCTCCACTCGGGGCCTCCCCTTCATCCCCCACAGATCTCTGAGCAGCTTGCTGCCTCGCCGATCTGGACTGGGGTCTGCGTTGATTCGCTCCTTTGGCCCGACTCTGCACAACAGAAGGTTTGATAAACAAAAAAAAAAAACAACAGACAGAATTCAAGATAGCTAGCGTTCACCGGCCAAGTTATTAGGTGCACCCTGCAAGTGCGGGATCGGATGTTCCCTTTACCTTAAGAACTGCCTGAATTCCTCATGGCTGAGATTTAACACAGTACTGGAAATACTATGAAGAGATTTTGGAGTCACAGCGATTTGACTGCATCGCACAGCAGGTGCACCCAATAATGTGGCGGGCGAGTATGGACGTTAACTCAAGGAATCAAAGGTCCACCTTGTGCGCACTAGGCAATGTCGCAACCTGGACCGGCGTGTCGAAGCTCACTCCCTCCTCTCGGTCCTGGGCCTGGGCTCCTACCGGGGTGGTGACGGGGCTGGGGCTCAGGCTGGAGCTGGACACCCCAGAGGAGGAGCTGGGACCCATACCAGGAAGTATACTTATGGCTCCTGGCTTGACGGGGCCCGCACCCGGAAGCAACGCAGCAGGGTTGATCTTCAGGTTGGCCTGAGGGTAAAATGAAAGATTGTACAATTACAAACAATGAACTCGATGAGAGGGACTCCATGGATCCTGAGTGCGGACGAGAGACGGAAGGAAAAGAGTTTTAGATTACAATGTGTTCCATTTGTACAGCCATTTTTACTCCTGGAGATGGTCAGAGTGGTTCCGTGGAGTAGAAAAGTCAGGGGGGAAATAAAAATAAAGATCAAAACTATGAATAGAAATAAGGCAAGACCAGGATGCACGAGTAATATATAGTGAAATTGAAAGACAGAGCAATACAATTCTTCCTCTAAAGAAACATTATTCTTCACTTTGGAAGTCATGCCGATGTGTCACTGTTCATCATTTGTAACAGGAAGAGCCCAGAGGGAGGAAACTTTACGAGAATATGAATGAGGAGAGTGTTTCTTCAGGAGGAATCAGAGTGGAGTGACAGAAAAGGAAAACTACTGATTCAGAAAATTAAAATAATTTACTTGAAGTTTCCCAATCCTTGATGAGGAATCTTTAGGGTTTACAGGGCTTGGTGCAGGTTTCTGTGAGGTCAGATTACAGCAGGATCAGCAGTCAATCCAATACAAGACATTTGTTGAGGCCAGTACATTAAGGATGTGTGCGCACAGCCTCAGACATCATCCCGAGACCTCTGAAGACATTACGTGTTTAAAGTAGACGTACCTGAATCTCTGACACAGACTCTGGACTTGCCAGTGGAGCTTTGTCAACAGGTTTACTAGGTTTCTCTGCAATCTTCTGTCAATGAGAATACAAAAAGACAAATACATTCATATCCAAAGCTGAGAAACAATAATCTGCTTTACTCAAATGTGAGAAAGTAGTTGAACTGCTACCGGAGGTTTTGGTTTGGTGGAGCTGAAGAGATCGTCCTCATCGTCATCTGCAAACAGACTCTGAGCTGCAGGCTTCGCAGAGCTGAGCTTGGAGCTCTGAAAGGTAAATACAGTTGCACATCTTGACAGTGTAGAGATGACAAGAGTGAAAAACTGACAATGGCAATGGATGACACGGACCGCAGCTTTCCCTGAGGTGGCAAAGAGGTCAACATCTGGGTCGTTGTCTTTCTGCTGCGTGTGACTGAACAGCAGCTCCTCGTCCAGGAACACACCTGTGCTCTTTGCCTGCGGTCGCTCCTCTGAGGACTGGGGAAAAGGAGGTTATCATGAGAACAACTCCATTCATTTGAGTGGCGCTGACATCACGCGATTCTCATGCCGATACAAACCTTCGGCGTGTTTTGGCCCGTGGGTTTACTCGGCGTGAATATGGGATCATTCCAGTCTGGCTCATCGACGTCCCCGTCTTCAAACAGACTCACAGTTTTTGTTTTGACTCTGTCTTCCTTCTTCTTCTCCTCCTGAACAGGTGGTGGGCCGGCCTTGGAGAGGAAATCATCATCACTGTCATCGCCATCCAACAGGATCTTCGTCTGCCTGTTGCCAAGAATGTCAATGCCTCCGAAGAGACTGACGGCTCCAGCAGGTTTCTTTTTAACGCCGCTGTTCTCAGGGAGCGCTGCTGCTGCTGCTGCTGATGCTGCTGCTGCTGCTGCTGATGATGGTGGTGATGAAGATGATGCAGCTGTTGCTGTTGCTGCTGATGCTGATGATGGAAGTGGCTCTGGGGTTTTTGGAGTAGGCATCTCCTCCTGTGGAGGTTTGTCCTCTGTTGCCGTCTGACAAACTGTGACCTCCTCTGATTTCTGTGACTGAGAGGTCGACTGTGACGCAGCCACAGAGTTCTGAAAAATACAAATATTTGAAGACTTTAACCTCCATCGGCAAGATAAGGCATAAATGAATAATGTCAAGAACCATTCGAAGGAAAAATTGCAATATAAATTCGAAAATTTCAATTTCATCCAAAAACCCGAAAAAGATATAGAATTCAAAATATGATTGTTTTCAAAGACAAATCGCAACCGCAAGTTGGTGAACTCACTTTGGCAGCTGCTGGTGCTGCAGTGTTCGTGTTGACAGAGGGTTTAGTGCCAAAGAGAGATTCTTTACCCGCTTCATCCTCATCTTCAAACAACAGAGCAACTCTCTGAGACTTTTTCTGACTGTACGAAAACAGAAGGAAACAGGAGGATCATGAGAATCATTGGTCATCTCCATTGCTGTAACAAAGAAGAATGGAGATTCTTTCAATCTTTTCTTGGTTGTAAATAAAAGGTGAAAGCCATTTCACCCTCTGATGTTTAAGAGAGCCAGTTTGAATGAACTATTCATCTCAAAACGGTTTTCGCTGTTTTGAAAATGGCTAATTCTGTAATGACCTTGTTTCTTTTGTTGTCCCAAACAAATCATCATCATCTCCGCCGTTGTCGAACAGGCTGCTCTTCTTAGATGTTTTGGCACTGGGGAGACTGGAGGGGGCGCTGGCACTGGGCTTCATCCCTCCCGTCTTGGACTCGGGTTTTGACACACTACTTTTGTAACCCAGCCACTGGTCCTGACAAAGAGGAAATGAATCAGTTTGTAAAACCCATGTAATATCAGCAGGAAGCAGCAAATCTTGTTTTTGGTATTGTCGTACCTCATCGTCGCTGAAGAGGGAGCTAGACACAGTGCTACTGGGCTGTGCAGGGGACACTTTCGCTGGGTTGGGTTTTGTTTTGGATTTAGCAGCAGACGCAAACAGATCCTGTAAGATGGAGCGCACGATTGTTTAAGATATCTAAAAGAGGAGGAGCCTAATATTCCATTCGTGTGAAATGCGGGTCCGTTTTGTTTCTACCTCTTCTTCTTCATCATCAAAGAATGACAAAGCAGCCTTGCTGCTTTTGCTGTGGTTCGTAGATTCAGGTTTGGACTGACTTCTGGGAATATTTGGAAATACCTGCGGAAGACAAATGAATAAAGTATAAATGAAAACATACATAGAATATACATGAAAACTTTCACGTACTGGTAATGTGTCCTAAATCTGTGAGTCACTTTGGATAAAAGTGTCCGCTGGATTCAGGTATTACAGAAACCCTTACTGGTGTATCTTCTTCATCGTCAGAGAAGAGGCCTCTGGTCTTGGGTATCGGACTGGGCTTGGCCGCAGGTTTTCCTACATCTGGAGCAGGCCCATTCTACAACACATGAAATTAAGATTTCATCGTTTCGAATTCTATATGAACACATTCCCATTTTAGTGCTGGTGCAGATCATGGATCGCTGAGCAGAATCACTGGGAATGAGGTCCAGCCAGGTGGTCCCAAATAGTTGTGTTTTTTCTCCACATCATGAGGGACAGAGTGAGACAATCGTATTAAATGGTGACACTTAAACTGGAGTGACTCCGTGGACACAATGAGACAAGCTGTGCAGAGCAAAGCCTCAGGCTGTGTAGTCCACACACTCTGCCGATTACTGAGGCCCAATAGAGTCCTGTTTGCTCAGACTCTGCCGTTCTGCCAGGGAAAACACACCAAATCTGATTTTGTCAGAAGTGGATCGCAACACAATGATCCATTCAGACCTCCTCCGACTTCTCCGGCCCCTCGCTGGTGGACTGCTGGCGCTTTTTCAGGCCCTCGCTGAGCAGGCTTTTCGTCCCAGGGCCGAACATGGAGATGGCACCAGCTGGCACCTAAACAAATGATGAATGATAAGCAGAGGGAGAGTTCAATGGGGATGTTCAATATTCAAGGTGATGTAGCGATTAAACATTTGATGCATGCAAAGAAATGACCCAATCGGATCACTTCATTTTGCATCCATGTCTGTGTGAAAACTGGAATTAGAATGATGTCGTTCAGATTGACACGGCTGAGACTGGTAAAGGAAACTGAGTATGTTTCATCTTTGCCTTCTTCTCGGGAGGTTTCGCCTGCTCTGCCACGGCCTCCTTCTTGCTCGGAGCTGGAGCTGCAGCGCCGAATATGTCACCGTCCTCATCTTCTTCAGCGAAGAGGTCCAGAGCCGTCTTGGATGTGGGTTTCTCTTCCCCAGCTGAAAAAAATAAAGGGAAACCAATCCAAATGTTTGCAAATGAGCTTACACCACTTGGACTTTAACACCACAGATGGAAACCGGAGGAACGTACCAGCGTCTGATCTCTGAATACTTTGACTGCCGAAGAAATCATCCTCATCCTCCTCATCGTCAAACAGACCTCCGACGATACCGGCTGCTGTGGGAACCGGTTTAGAGGGAGGACTGGATTTCGGAGCTGGAGTTCCGTTTTCTTTGCTCCCGACTGACTCTGTGTCGTTCCCTGAACTGAACAGGCTGTTCTCTGTGGGGACAAAGTCGTTTGATTATTTATTTTTTTTAATTTTTTTTTAGATGACAAGGAATTTTTAAAAGTGGCCTTAGCTGTCACACAAGAGAATGCTGCTACCTGGGAATATTGAAACACCACCCGCTGGAATCTTCTTCCCAGGTTTGGCAGATTCTTGGACACACAGGAAACAACGTGATAATCTGCTCATCCAATTTTTCCGTATTTCTTTTTGCTGCTGTCTTACCTGCAGTCTGAGCTGGACTTGTTGTGCTTTGATTCATTGTTTTTGTCTCCACAGATTTTGGTGCCTCGGAGAAAAGATCACCCTGAACGACACAGCGTCAAACGGCACAAATTAAAATGGACTGCGGTCTGTAGTTTACCTGATGTGGAGACCGAAGTAAAAGAAGCGCCGACGGCCTTCTAGTTGATTGTACCTCATCGTCGTCGTCAAACAAGCCTCTCCCTCCACTGAAGAGTCCGCTTTTTCCTCCAAACGGAGAGAACTCATCATCGTCGTCATCATCATCATCGTTATAATCCATCTTTGGTGGTTTGAACATGTCATCGCTGTCATCGTCAGCAGCTGTGAAAAGGCACATAAACAGCGTTGAACTACGTGGGAGGAAGAAAAAAAGGGAGAGAACTGATGCGAGGTCAATCGAGAGGTGGGAGCAGCTCTGATGATGAATGAAGATCCTACCCTGTGACTTTGAGGCCTTCGATTCTTTCCTGCCTTTACTTTTCTTCTTAGATGCCAGAGCTTTCGAGACATGACATGGCGGAAAGAAAATATCAATGGACATGCACATGCGGTGACGGAACTCAAACCTGGAATGCCTACAATGTGGATCTCAACATGAAAACACCAACTTCATGCAAAGTAAAATGAAAAATCCGAGCGCGACAGCACGACGCAGATAAAGCAGATGAAGACTCACAGGCGCGATCTCCCTCTGGTTTGTTGACGGGTTCCCCCTTGATTCGAGCTGCCAGCTCATCAGCAAAGGATGACGGACCTGTGTTCTGAATGAGACATAAAAACAGCAGAAAATACATTTGTTTACCTCCAAGCAGCAAAAACGACACAGTCAATCTTATCGGTGAGTTACAGTTTGTGGTGCAGAGTGATTTTCCGGTGTATTCCCATGAACAGACACACAACATCATGGCATCAAGCGGAGACACGTTGACTTCCAAACATGGCACATTCTCTTCAGAGGTTTGGACCTGGATTGTTCCTTTTTGGCTTCAGACCTTCAGACCCACAATCCAGTGCTCGCTAATGAGTTTGTTTACAGGCTGTTGCAACCGAGGGCAGCAGCATGACTGGTCTTTTCAGCATCTTAAAGGGAGGCATGCAGCCGAGAGGGAGGAATGTTGTTCGCTACGAGATGCACAAGACCGTGGCAGCTCACAAACACCAGCAAAAACGCCGCCAACATCAGGAGAACAATTTTCCCCATTGTAACCCATGTGACAAGAAAGGGGGATGTGGGATGAAGTTATTGAGGCAGCAGTCGCCAAGAGTTAGTGCCGTTTGATACAGGAAGGAAGCCGGATTGTATCCACATGATGGAAATGTTTGGGCCCCGGGTACCTGCGCTTTCTTTGGGATTTTCCTTGACTCACTTGTCACACACAATTGTCGCCACAGAAATAAAAGCAAAATCCTTCTTGAATTATAATGTTGTTATTTGTTGTTTGTATTTAAGAAGTTAAAACGCTATCTAAATTGTACATTTCAACAATTAAGACACTGTTGGGCCTTTATAGGCTGCATGACTGGGCTAAAATCTAACGGACTCAAATAAAATGAAAAATACACCACAATGAAAGGTATCTTTAAATCAATTCGGCAAAGTTACAAAAGGAGTACCTTTGCGTCATCATCGTCATCCTTGTCCGAGTCTCCAAAGATGTCAGAATCCTCGTCTTCCTCCTCCTCCTCCTCCTCATCGTCGTAACTCAACATGGACGATTTCTAGAAGAGTTTGTGAGGAGATTGTAAAATGACAATCTTTATCAGTTTACATGTAATAATCCCCGATGTGCTGGCACCTGATTTACCTTCTTAATGTTGTTGTGACCTTCGTCTTCCACCGGATTAAAGTCGTCCGAATGCTGTCAAAGCAAAGAAATACAAACAAATGAGGTTTTCCCAAAGCAAGATTCAAACCGTTAAGGAATACGGTGAACAAAGAACAAGAGTCTTACATCTGCATCTTTGCCGTCTTCACTCTCGATCACACTGTCTCTCTCACTATCCACAGACATTTCTGGAAAAGAGAATGACACATGAAGACAAACATACACACCGTGCTGCACGATTACCGACGCATAGCAACGAAGAGAAATATTACCATCACTTGACAGGTCACCAAGTCCTACATCATCTTGTTCCATGAAGGCCTGGGAACCAATCAGATACGGGAGTGGCCTGTCCACATAAAGATCCTGAGAAAAAAAACAAAACCAGACCAGGAATGTAAAGTAGATGAGTGGAAAGATACATTTCCATATACGTTTCAATGATGAATTGCACTACTTTAAGCTTAAGAGCACACCTTGGGTTCGAGGATGGCCTCCATTCGATCATTGGCCTCCTCGTCCTCCGAGTCAGAGTTTCCTGCTTTGATGTCCAGATGCTCGAACGCCGACTCCAAAACTTTCAGTCCATAATTTACGGCTTCCTGCACCTTAGGGATCAACTCTGCCTCTTTCTGCTCTCGGGTCTTCTCCTGCGGAGAAAAACAAGGAGTAATGTCAATCAATGTGGAACATTTACCCCTCATTTACAGAAAAGCCTGGACTGCTCTGATTGGCCGACTGGCCATGCCCCATGTGACAGGTCAGCTGCTTTGAGGTTATGTGGGATAGAGTCTGACACATGAACGCGTCAGTCTCTGACCACCGAAATGATATCAGCTCGATCAGAATGGAAATGCCTCTGAAGAAAGTTTTCGGTGGAGAAGAGCGCCCCCTACCCTGCAGAAACACCTCCAGTTACAAAACCCTTCGATACAACCCACTTAACAGGAAGGCATGGGAAAAGATGCATAACATGGTTCCCTAAGAAACAGGAAGAAGTAATACCTGTTCAGGCTGCTTTTCCAAAACATCAGGCTTCGGGACAGTGTCCTCTACCTCTTCATCATAGACCCTCTGCAACAGGGCACGAACAAGAAGGATGTTTTCATTAGTTAAGCATTTCTTCATTTTTTTTCTGTGTGAATTGCTATAGTTAAAGTTACAGTATTTCAAGTGAATGCATTACATTTTCTATAAACTGCGTATTGGAGAGCATGAGAAAGTCATTAAAGACAGAGTGTAGGCAGCTGTCCGTGGCCTTGGTGTCGCGGATCAGACTGTCCAGCTGCTTCTCAATCTCATGAGTCTTTGACAACATTCTCTGGGAGAAGTCTTGAAGGAACAGGACGAGCTGTGAAGGAAAACAAACACTGCTGTTGAGACGGCAACGTTTTCACCGTTATTTTCATCACACCAGAGCAGAACAATTTGCGCAATCCCCGCCATTACTCCAATTCCTGAAAGGACACACTGCAGGGGAAATCTCTGAGACCATCGATTCAGCCGGCTGTCACTCAGGCTGATAAGGGCGATCGGACTCACCCCTGAGTCGGCGGCTAAAGACCAGTTGGCGCTGTTCTGTCGCATCTCTTCCAGAGTCCAGGGTCTCTCCCAAACCTGAGCGTCCCTCTCCAAATGTTCACTCTGGCTCGGGCCATTTGCCATTCCCTCCGGCAAACCGCTCATCTGCAATCAGATCGTTTACTGTAATTCATCAAATAAACAACTGAAGAGACTGGGGACTTTCTGAAAACACTCCATCCTCCATTCACTCTACTTTTAAACGTGTCCATTTGCTCCAGTTTTCTACTTTAACCGACAGACTGACCATAAAAGCTTGTTGACCACTGGGAAAACTTCATGTGGATGTATAACACGCCCTCTTGTGCAAAAGTGCATTGTAAAATGACAGCCAAAGGCTCGACCATAAACCTATGTGACGATTTCTCCAACAAAGTAGCCACAGAGCAGTCTTAAAGGAGCATGTGAGCGTGTAGCACAGATAGACGCCTCCCAGCTTTGAACAGTTTGTAGTGACCTACTCCTGTAAAGTCAAAGGTCAACCCCGCCCCCCCGTGAAATAAACCAGAGAGGGGATCATTCACCCTAGTGTTTTGGGAATAGGTGCCAATGGTGGCCAATGGTATATGATTTGATCTCGTTGGAGGAAATCTGTAAGAGTATGCAATGGTACTGGATTAGTCTAAAGGGCCCCCTGTGTGAGATGGTGGAACTATTAATTGCCTCTCTATTGCTGAATATGGAATATTGATGATTTGTCCTGATATTCGATGCATGAATAATTACATGACTGAGAATGAGGGATGGACACACTAAACACCGTTTACATTTCAGATGAACTGTGTACGATTTGGCGATATCTAGTGGTGATGGCGAATATTGCTGCTGAATACATGGCAAGGGTGTTTCAGTTCAGTCCAGTCTGTGTAACATAAAAACATGGCTGCCTCAGTAGAGAGGGGCCACTCCAAATGAATATCAACTCCTCCTTATGGGGAAGTAAAGATTAGAAAAAAAAACATTTACACACATGCACCTAAATCCCAAGGTAATAAGTGTACATTACATTTCTAGACACTGTGTGAGTCTCGAGGCCAACAGACCAACTAGTGACAAGATAAACAGAGGTAAAATCGTCTACTTTCCTGCTCACAGGGACACTGACCCCGTGCGAGTGTATTAGTGACTTTGTTTGCATTGAAATGTCGCAAGATAAGTTTCATTGTATCCTGTGTTACGTGATATCCCCCTCAACTAACGCAACCTTGTTTTCGTGCTGCACTTAGTGACACAACATAAGCTAGCTTCAGCTTTTAGCCACGCCGACTGGCGGAGGGCAAGTTGTTGTTTACGTCTAAAGTTACTTGAATGTCGTTTTCCTCCCTCTGAGCTTCCACTTTGCGATAAACCTGCGTCTCGGAGACTGGAGAGAGCGGGTGACTGTTTGGCTAACGGCTAGCTCAACTTAGCTAGCCAACACAGTCGTTAGCATCAGCTGCTAAGAGTTAACGCAGACTATTGTATCCGGCGGAATGTACGCACCGTCATCCTTACCTTGATTCAACCGCGGTCCACAACGCTCGACTGGGTTTACACACGATGTAGAAAAATGGGATCGATTATGCTAAATTTGGCCTTTCCCTCATTGGTCTTCTGACAGGTCAGCCATGTTCTGTCTGCAGACAGTCACCTGACTACCGTCGCCTAGCAACGCAGTGAAATCGGGGCGGAGTGGAACGAAGCGGAAGAAAAGGAGCGAACCTCTGTGAAGACAAGGAGACGGTTCTTCTCCCTTAGTGTGGGATATGGGGTTGGTTGGAGTTTCTTCTCTCTCTCTCTCTCTTTCTCTTTCATCTCAAACACACACACGCACGCACACACACACACACATATCAGTGTGGCCCTGAGATGACAGAGTGCTCTGTCTCCGAGTAAACTGAACCGTTCAAATCACCCAAGTTTTTCGCTGGATTCTTCAAATGCTGTAAATGGATATGTCCATAGATGTGGAGTAAACACAATCCCATACTTTATCTTATTTGTTTAATTCAAAAACATCTACATTGGTATGCATGATAGATTAAACAAATATTTAAATTATTGCAAAATCCTACACACTGTGCCTTTTAACATTCGGGTCATTTACTATCATTTGTGTTGGCAGAATCAAAATATTAATCAAATGAATGGTTTTGATGACGTCAAAGTGGGCCATTTACGTTTAGATCATAGCTATATATTCAAACAGAATTCTTTGAACATTGCAAATACAATTTCTTTTTCTGCCTTTTGGTGGTATACAAAATGTTTCTGATCATCAAAAAAATATAACCAGAGGGCCTCACATTCTCAATGGTGAACAGTGTCATAAAGAAATCAACAATAAGTGAGGAAACTCAGACAAATTGGTATTTTTTTGCAAAGCGGTCTCTAAAATGATCAATGGTTTAATTCCATTACATTTATGAACTGAGATATTGCGTGTGTTGTGGTAGTTTTTTTTCACACAATAACAAATTGAAAATTGATTGAAAAATGACAGAAAAATGTGAAGATCAGTGCAGACGAACACAAACAGTGGTGGGAACATTCCCAGCTGAGGCAGATTTTCAGGATCATTCCACACATCTAGTAACCGCAGTAAATAACCGAGTGAGGCAAACACTGACACTCTATTGCGATATAAAGATTTTAACAAATGCACAAAGCTGGACACAGCTTGTGTTAGGTACTCAAATGCAGCATGTATTACACATACTACCTACATTGACATACACACCTGAATGACTGAAAAAACAGCAACAAACTATTTACAAAATCTTCACACAATTATTATACAAAAACATTTCTTTTTGTGTATTTAACAAAATAGAACAGGGGTTTCTGCTGTCATTGCAATTTCCATGAAAACATTTTATTCAAAAATATACAATTACTGTATTCACAATGAATCTCAGAGCAGGGAGAGACTAGTGCAAACAGAACATATTGTTGAGACAATAGCATTAAAAAGGAACGTATTGAAAGATAAAATGAACCTTCTATATCATATCCATGTCACAAGCGGCGACCTGGTTCACTGTTGACCAGATCATCAACCTCTGCCACCTGGCTCAACTCCCCATAATCCGGCTCCCGTGTCTCTTTTGATTCATTTTTGTCATCCACTGCACCGCGTCCTTCACTTCCTCCCAGAGTTTCTTCAGGCTCCACATCCTGCTCCTCTTCCTCCTCAGCATCCAGACCATCTTTACTCTCTTCAGCTTCAGTTGTTTCCTCTTGTTTATTCTCAACAATCACAAGTCTATCTCCATGGTCACTGTCAATAGCTTCCTCCACCTCTTCGCACTTGACCAGTGTGTCCACAGATGGAGGCTGCCAGGGGTCGAACAGTTTACCCTAGAGAACAGACATACAGCAACGTATGACAAATAGATCAAAAGATTTTTCTCTGAAGTATTGTGAAATGTAAAAATGTGTGTGTGACTTCTGTACATGGAGAGGCTTGATCCTCCGTAGCACCCTCTGCCACCTGGTGGAGATCCTGGCCACAAGGTCCTTTACCTGAGGGAAGATGAAGGAAAGGGTAAACATAACATTAATGTAATAACATCAGAATTGGGATTTCTTTTGTAAACATAAAACAGCATTTGCATTGCATCACTGTGGCCTATAAGAAAAACCACTGAAATGCAACATATGATTAATAATTGATGCAAAAAACAAGTGTAGCTCAGTTAATGAATTATTATTTGACCTTTATGTCAGTTGATTGGCTCCTCTTTTTGGGTAAACAGACTTGAACATTTAATCATTTATTTCCTATGCTTACTTTATTATGTCTTGGTGTCATGAATATTAAATAAGCAGAAACCAGAGACACTGAAGACAAATTGTACCTACACTGATGACAGATAACATAAAACATTTCCACTCTAAATATCTGCGCTGATCTGAGGTTTAACTTCCTTTCAGCTGCCATGGCAGGACGCTTCAAACAGCACTAACTACATCTGAATCTACAAAATACACAAATAACTTCAGCGTCTTTTAGAGTCACACTCACTTTACTCCGGTAAAGACATTTTTCGTTCTCTCTGATGTCACACTTAATGTGTATATCCATGTCAGTACTCAGATTCAGGAGCTGCTCCTGAGAACAGAAAAAAAGACAATATGTCAGCAATTACAACTCCCAGTTCCCAATAGTTAATTAATAAATGATAAATACATGAAGGATAAAATGTACCTTCTGATGGGCTGGGAAAAACTGGAAATTGGAAGCTTCATTTGTCAAGGTCAGAAGGCTGTAGCAGAGGTAATAGGCCTGACGTGCACAAAACATTAGTTATTAAGACAAGACAAAAAAATGTAATCTAAGGTCAAGACAGTTTAGGCTTAAAGCATTAACCCTTTGCTCACCTGTTGATCCATGTCATCCTTATCATCCTGAGTACTGCTGGAGGACCTCAGCATGCCTCGGAGAATGGTGGAGGGTTGCATTAGGGGCAGGTATGGCCTCAGCATGGAGAGCTGCACACGACAACAGGAATTCATTACAGTATTCTAAAGGTAACGCAACACATTTCAATGACTGGCATCTACGATAAATTGACGAGAGTAAATGTGATTACCTGTAACTCATTTCCTGTGGGTGTGTATGTGCATTTTCCATCCAACAGCTTTGACATCATCGATAAGCTCAGATGTTGGCGCAGCTCCCTTTACAAACACACGCGACTTTTTAATGGTGTACTATTAAAAACAGCTCAATGAATTATTATCTTTTTTTTTTTTAAACCAATAGACTTTGTGATCAGATGAGGAAGAGAGGAGATATTTTAAGAGGTTAACCTACTTTCCACGTGTGTTGTCAGGCAGCTGTTGAATGAGCAGGCACATGTTGTGGTGGTCATCAGTCAAACCAGTGAGGGCCAAACAGACTCTGGGCAACTAAAAAGATAAGGACAGAAGTAAATACGCTGGACAAAGAATTCATATGAACATCAATAAGCATGTTCAATGGGATTACAAAAAAATCTCAGTTAAGAAAATAAATAAAAAGAATGTACACACTTACCATAGTTTTCCAGTCTCTGATGTTGTTGACAATTTTATACTGCAGAGGATACAGCTCCACAGTGGACTGGAGGATGAGCTGTGTGTCGAGGCCCAACTTCGCCACCACAGTTAGCAGCAGCAGCAGCTCATTGTCGCTGTAGGCCTGTGGACACAAGCTCATACAGAACGACAGGTACTGTAGACAAGAACAATGGAGAGAGAGAGAGAGAGAAAATAAGTGAGAGTGATATTATGGGTGAATTTTTGATTTTGGACAAATGGCTGACAGCAAAGTATTATCTTACTTTCAACATGTTGCCAAAGTTGTGTTCAAGGACAGTGCTTTGTTCCTCGTTACTTGTAGCACTGTGGCCTTGGATAGAGATGTCCTCGCTGCAACAGAAATTCAGGCGCATGAAATGAAACATGTTAGGGATGTACAGATAAAGCAACGAAACAATTTGGAAATCATTGGGAACTACTTCACAAGAAAAATGAAAATTCAACAATCAAGAGCCATTATGCGTTTATATCAGTTTAAAATAAATTCCCCAGATTGCTACTTACAGCAAGTCTCCCTCTGTGAATGGAGGTTGCAGATCCTCAAAAGGGAAGAGAGTCACAAAGGCAACTCCCATATTCATCAGGACCAATGAGACATCAGCCAAACTGGGGACCCACACATTAAACTCCTGACTTCCACCTGTCACTGAGGAATAATGCAAACACAAACAAACATTTGAACATCTCTGAACAACAGATACCAGTAGACTGCACATGGAGGGAATATTAACCTCTGTGTTGAGCAGCAGAGCAGGCGATGTCACAGAGAGCCTGGAAAAGTTTTTCAGAGACCAGCCTCTCACTGTGGACAGACATCATCTGGAAACATTGACAGAGAACAAGTGTCAGTGTTCACGTACTTGGGGAAAATGACAAAAGATGAAATGTTACAGCTGTGTGGGATCTACCTTGAACAGGAAACGGGTGATCTCAGACGGACAGGGCGAATAGAAGTCGTACGCTTCTTGGAACAGTCCTATCATCACGTGCAGTCTCAGCTGAGCAGGACTGGACCTGATACAAAGAGGGGAAAAGAAGGTCAAGGAGAAAGCTCTGAACAATCCGAAGAATACAATTCCTGGGGAAACACAACAAAGTCTATCCCAGAGCGGGTGCGGGGTGGATGGGGTGAACAACCAGCCACTTAATTTGCATTACATTTCTTATCAGTCGATCAGATAGTTCATTTAGACATACACATGATCATGGCAATCTGCCAAAGTACAAAGAGTCCCAAAATGATTCGGAATCATTCTATGGGTCACTGAGAAGCCAAGTCTTCAGTTGTCGCATTACTCCCAACTTTAAGAGACACGTGTGGCTCACCAGAGAAGTGTATTCTGTGCCACGCCCTTAGGCCGGACCATGCTCTGTCGGAGCTGCAGCGTGTCCTGGTTGAAAATATGGCCACTTTTCTCCACGTTGAACACCATCTCCCCAGGGGGCACATCCCTGATCGCACTGGATGTTAACGAGTAGCGCTGCAGGAATTTCCTGTAAAGCAAAACGAAAAACATACGATTGTATATTTAAGTTGAATCCTGTATAAGGATCGTCTCCATTCCACAAAAATTGTGCACATCCTACTGCTGCTCAGTGGAGATGGTCTCCCGTTTCTCCTCAGCCTCCTCAAACTCAGCTATTTTCAACAGGTCCTCTTGACATGCATTTATAAGCTGTTTTTCGACATCTTTGGCTCTGATAGAGAAGAGAACATGGAGACAGTTAACTCATACACAGCCGCTTAAAATGGGGTGTAAAAAAAAGGATTTGGTGTAAAATCTTTGGAGTAACATACTTTTTGGTTGTATTAATTTCCTTAAGCATCTGATCAAGGTTGTTTTTGTAGAGACCCTGTTTTGCAGTGGAAGGCTGTAATGGCTGTTGTGGAAAACAAAATATGAGATAAAAAATTCAAACAGAGAAAAGACAATCAATTATCAAACATTTACAATGTAATGCACAAAAACGACAAATCCTTTGGTGCTTACAGGTTTCAACAGGCTGCTGCACTGCATGGGTGTAGTGGGCTCAGAGAAGGTTCCCTTCTCCGGTGTTTCTGGCAGCTTTCGAACATGCTTGATCATCTCCTGCAGGGAGAGCAGCGGAGAATCCTCCTCCTCACTGCTTTGAGAGCTCTGACTTATATCCAAGTCTAATGCAAAACTCAGTCCAAGGTCCAGCTCAACATGCATGGAATAGTCCTCGCTCGACTGCTTCCTACACCTTTTACTCGCCTCCGGTGGTGGAGACCAAGACTGGGAGGGTGTAGATGTGGTCTCTGGCATTTCACTGTCACACTCTGGGGTGCTTCTCGCATCATTCTTAACACTTCTTTTGGGTTTCTTGTCTTTTGAAGAGAGAGAACGTAACTGTTGAGGTTTAAGGCGCTCTAAAGCCACAGTGGGCAAGAGGATGTGCGTTGTGACTGACGAGGGAATACTTTTGGTGTCCTCTGCGTCAGACCTACTTTTTTCTGTGATCGGAGTTTTGCAACATGAAGATGCAGCGTTAGATCCGACCACAGGGCCGGATGAAGAACTTTTCTCTGAAGTTATCTCGTTTATCTTGAGCTTTGCACTGGTACGACCAGCACCAGTGACGGTCAAGGAATCAGGGGTGAACAGATCGCCGATATCATCAGGCACTACGAGGGATCTTCGCCGACGGCCGGTATTCTGTCCCGTCTTGCGATGGCTCAGAGAAGCTGAATTTCGTTCTGAGGATGATTTGGGAGTGGTTTGATCAGACTTTCTGCTAATCGTCTTGACTTGTGAGACCACGTTGTTATTGTGCGCATCAGGTAAACAGACAGTGAGCCTGTGAGGACCTTCAGGGGACAGTGCAGCAAACAACTGACCGATTTGATCGTTTTCTTCCTCTCTTTTTTTCAGACCCTCTTCAATGGGCTTTGAACATGACATTTTAACAATGCCATCCTCAGTGGAATTGATATACATATGCTGTAACCCAAATGATGGTTGTCGATTTGCAGAATGTTTGGGTGATGCACAAGATGACTGGGTGGTTTTACATGTGGACGACTGTTCAAAACAAGCAGAACGGTCACACGCAGGCTCTGTGCTCTGATGGTTATCCGTGGTTTTGTGTGGTGGTCTTCTGACTGAAGCATGCCTTGATAACGACGCCAGTGAAGTGTTGACTGAGTTTTGAACAGTGGATTTTGACATCTGAGAGTTTCCACATTTTCCATCGGGAAGACACAATTTCTTGACATTGTCATCAGAGTCCTCAAACTCTCTGTGCCTCTTATGTGATGGGCAGGCCACTGCTAGAGACACACAGAGACAGATACATCACTTTAACCTTTCACTTAGTTTGGTGAAACTCAAAGAATTTCCCATGTTTTGCACAAATGCAGCACACTTCATTTTATTATCTGCAGCTGTAAAAAATGGACAAGGTTGTAACAATCACTCAAGAAAAATGAAACGTACACATTTTACAATTGAGTGGTGAGTATTTTACCTTGAGAGAACCTCTCCGGGTATGGTGTTGGTTTACGTTGTTGGTCCTACAACAGAGAGAGTTAGAAGCAGAACTCCTTTAGTGAGGTTTCAACAGAAATTCAAATATGTGCTATATATCACAAATTCTGGAAACACAGATGGTCCATTCCTGCAGGTCAAAATACCCATTGCTTGATGAGTTTCTTGTGCAATAACAATATTTTAAATATGCGTTTACTTTTTACACCTAACTGCGAGCACAAACATCAATGTTTGGTGTTTACAGCGAGAAAATGTATTGATTTTATATACTTGTTCGATCTGCATGACAGCCCCTGGCAAGATTTGTGATTATCTAATGAATTCGATCCTCACCACTGATAGTTAAGTAATGCCATGACAACACCTCCCAAACAGAAACCCAATATTATGCTGATGTCAAAAAGCAAACATGTAACATAATCTACCTGGTAAGAGGATGCAGGTCTGTGTGCGGTGGACTGACTTGAACTGCTACTTCTAGAAGAGTAGCCCCTCTGGGATTGGTGATGGGTGCGTGGAGTGGAAGGGTTACTACCAGGACTACGATGCTCTGAGTCTGACAGGGGTCGTGCGTAAATGTCTTGAGCTGTTCTGGAGCCGACTGATGAGGTTGTCGAGTGCCTGTGCAACCGGACACAAGGTATGGGACTCCTCACATCGTTGGATTGAGCCTAAAAAGAGATGCAAGAAATAGATACAAAACAGCTGAGCATCACATGAATACTCAAATCCAGGTCATACACAAGCAACTTGGAAAATAGAGTTCTGTATTGGCCATTTTAAAAATTCAAAATTACCTTTTTTGAATGGAGATTTGTTGCCATTACATTTTTGCTTCCTGAATGAGACTTGACTTTGGTTTCGGATGCTTGATCTCTCCTGATGTGAAAAGATGAGCTGTAGTTGCTTAAATCCCTCATGAATTTAGGGCAGGCATCACGGAAGGTACCAGAAGGTGAGGGGTGTGGCCTAGTTGTTGACGCATCTCCGTCAGAGGGGCTGATTGGAGCACATGGAGCAGACAGCTGTGGTGAGCCTCTTCTGTCCCTTGGCGTGTGATGATGCTTGTTTTTTGCTCTTGCAGTCAGGCTGCCTCGTGGAGGGTTTGGTCCCGGGTGATGAGAAGAATGGCGACCTGGACCAAATCCTTCCCTGTGGAGCAGCTCCGGGCTCTGAGGTTGCAATGCCCTGTTTGATGGTGCGTGAGAGCGCTGGTTAGGAATCCGCGAGTGTTTCATTGGAGTCTCCCGGTGAAGAGATGAATGCTGCTGGTGTGTGGGGTCCATCACTGAAACACAGTGGAAATATGGCAAAATGTGATATTTCATTCTCAAACATGAACAGAGCTGAGTAGGAGGCTGTTTCAGGGCACTGGAAGCTCTTTGTCAAGCTGCCTGACAAAAAGAGATAAATCATATGGAGCTAATGTTGCTGAAAAGCTTCCAACATTTCATGGGGTTTTTGGAAATATCACTATCAAGTCTAAAGGCTCTCACTCACACACCTCTCTTTTGCATACCTCATTTGAAACAACTGGTTGTTTTTCAGTTACTGTTGCCTTTTCAATTAGCCTTATGTTCTCTGGTATCAACAAGGTATTTTGGCAAACAGAGCAGCTGCTCACTGAATATTTTTTATTTTTCTGACAAACCTCAGTAAACGAGTGAGATGGTTGTGTTTGAAAATGCAAGTAGATTTGTTATATCTGAAACACTCGGACCAGTCTGTCTGCTACTAGCAACCACGTCACATTCAAAGTTACCCTAATAAGCTTGATTCCCATTATGACACTCAATTTAGACTTAAACATAAAATCACTCATGTTTGCTTGTCTAAATGAATTATGTCGTTGCCAAAATATCTTATATCTCCGTAAGATCCCCTGGCTTGTTGCCAATCTTCTCACTTGCGCTGGGACTCTTCTTGTAAAGTGCTGGGCCTTTCTGGCTTGATTTCTATGGTGCTCAAATTCACCATCAGCTCTTGAGTCATCCCCAAATCACTGTTACAGTTCTGCAAACTCCTTCTAAGCTGAACCAACGTCATGTTTCAATCATGATCGGGATGTTCACAATGTCCCCCAGCAGGACATACAAGACTCATCTCTAGAAGGGTCCTTGGCGCACAGAGAAATGTCATTGGAAGCTGAAAGGGAAAATACTGACTGTAACTGATATTGTGTGTGGCAATGGATTCTCTAAGAGCATAGAAAAGTGGTGCTGGTTCCATAGTGAATAACACTGACCCAGATCCAGCTGAAAAGGACCAAAGTGTGAGGACGGAGACCTCAGAAATAATCAAAGAAATCAATGTTAGATTTGATTTTACAGGAGTTGAGATTAAAGTTAAAATCAATGGATAAATCCTGGGCAATTTGTTGTGTGCTCGTACCGAATCAAATTGGATATCCTCCGTTTCTGATTTGTCTTGCTTCTCTCGAGTATCTTCTTTGCGTAGAATGAGTGCAGGCACTGCTCAGCCAGATTTCTAGGCCTTTGATGTAAAGTATTACAGTGCGTATGTGCTAAAGCATTTATGTATCTCTGATGCAAAGTACTAAGAGGAAATGGCTGAAAATAAAAGGATGAATGAATGAAGGAATTTCTCTGTGGCAGTACCAGATTTGTCAATCCTTGCACGGAGCTCTCAGAGTTTTTCCAGCACAACAAAACCAAACATTAACACAATCCCATTGGTTCAACGCAGAGCATGGCCGTAGCATTTGAACAGCCGGAATACACCATAACACAAATATACACAAATGTAATGTGTAATTTTCTTCATATGGTGAAGGACCCACCTTTACTCCTCGGGGGACATGGACTCCGTAATTGTCCTGCAGGAGAAGAAACTGACCATGACACAGCTGTCACCAACAATACGGCTTTGCAGAGTAAAAAATGAAATCGATAAACGTCCAACACGATGGGAGGTGTTACTTTCACCGCAGCCAACAAAAACTATGACACCTTCCACCACTCACATCACGCGACGTGACTTCAACAACTCCAGTCAGTCCCGGAAGCAAATGTTACGAACATGAGCTACAACGTTATGCCACTGTTCAATTGGCTGTGTTTACTAACACACTAGATACTGTTAGCACATGTTAGCAACTGTTAGCTACAGATGTTACAGTGCGTTGGGGAGGAGGGCGTTGATGCTGAGGAGGGTATATTGTTTCGTTTTCTTAAAGAGAGGCAGCGTTTTTCGAATAAAACAGTGCCCGGTTCACTCCCGGTTTACGGAGAATTAATGGTTTCATTTAATCAATGTAGTGTTGGGATAAATACGCGAGTTCCCCCGGAAGTGTGTTGCTAGGCTGGCCGAGGCTAATGGGGTGCTAACCGCTAACTCTCTGGCAAGGAGTGAGCGTTTTCTTACCGAGTGTCTCTGCGGTTTTCTGTCTTGTTCCTCATCGTGGGTGTCCAACAGCCCGTCCATGTCCACAGACAGAGACCACAGCGAAGAGTGTTACAGCTCTAATGTTGGAGCATTCTCCACAATCAAACCTCGTCCCGCCTATCACAGCACAACCAGCAGAGGAGACGCAAAGCATCACGGGACATTGAGTCCAAACACAGACGTAGCCTTTGTTTTAAAATAGTTCATGGAGCTCATTTGCAGTTTTTCTGATCAACAAGTAATGAGAACGAGCTTTTTCAAATTAGACCATAATGATTATAATATGAATAATGATATCAATAATATTAATGTGCTGGGTAATCAACAATGGCCCTCATAAGATAGAAGGCCCTCTCTAGTTTCTGAGCTCTTGGCTATTAATTGTAGAAACATAGCAGCTCGCACAATGAGACCTGCTCTGATAAAGATCATCATTCCCAGGCAACAAAAACTCTGATGATTGTATGTTTAAGATGACTACACAGCTAAAATATATGTACACATATTTCTGCTGGTAATTAAACACTCAAACCTTTCATCGTCTAATTATCATACATTGGAAAGGTGTGTTCTCCTAAGAATGTAACAGGTTCCTGCATCGTTATACCACAAAGGTTTGATGGCTAAGCTTAAGTAAACACACATGGGACTTGATTTGGACAGAGCTGCACATTTATTACATCAAAGGGGAGGAACTGACATTTACTGAAGAAAAATGTAAATACTGTAAGACATACAGTAATCAATGCTCTGTTCACAGACTGTTTACCTAAAACCACCACTGCTGTTTAAACAATGCCGTGAGGTCGGGTGCAGTACTTTACTTGAGGAGCAAGAGGCACGGGAATATCATAACACGGGGAGGCAACAACAGGCCGGTGGTGGAAAACAAGATGAATTCTGCTGCACACTGAGACTGTGAAACTGTCTCAGTCACAATCCAATGTAATAGTGATTGTAAAGTAGTGGTGCAAAATGATCACACAGGACATAACACAGGCAGCAACAGCATATAAGGACATTGCAACAACAGCAGTTCTAGACATAGACATGGGGCGAAAAGGACCATTCAGCAGTTTTTCGCTCCGACTGTCTCATCGTGCTCTCAAGAGATTGTAAAGTTACATCAATCATCACCGGAATG
>JAFBJT010009433.1:0-20620 GCA_016785325.1 Chascanopsetta lugubris | reverse complement strand
GCAATTCTAACCCTAACCCCCCCCCCACACACACACACACACACAATATGGGCCACCTTATGTCAGATATTATGGAAGTATATTTATGTACCGTTGAAAATACAAGTACTTGTACTTATTCGTACTCATCAATTTCCTAAGCATTGTCTTTTTTACATTGCTTGATATTTCAACTTTGTTTGTACGCTCATACGTTACAGTAATTTGGCTTCAATTAGCTCCACTGACAGGTTTATATACAATGAGCAAACATGTTTAAACCATATATTTACATTATGTCTGGAGTCAGGCTTTAACGTCAAAGCTGGATATTTCCTTTGAGTCTTCGGGTGGAATGGTATGGGGGGGGTGGATTTGTGAGAGACAAAATTTCCAAGTTGCTTGCTCTGAACATTTCCTGGAATTATTCCTGCCAGTAAAAATGTCTCAAAAATATCAGAGTCAGCCAATGTGAGAATATAGCAGGAAAAATCGCAGTCACCAAGGCGGCATGTTGATGACAATACCCGACAGACAGTTGGGGGAAAACGCAAGAATGGAATACAAATATTTCAAGATGAAGAAGAGGAATCATAATGTAGATGTGAACTTGGAAAGACAATGCCAGTCAAGAGCCTTTGGTGAAAAGTGCAGATTTTAATGTGCTCTGATCAAAAACATGTGATTCCCAGAAAATAATTCCAGTGACATGTCTTGTGCTCTCCTCTATGGGCTCTGTGCATTTACCATTTTCCCTGTCACGTCAGCTCATGTCTGGCCTGTGAGTTTACGTCCACGACTCTCAACGTTCTCAGCATGAACCCTGGTTCTTGAACCACCGCCCTTCACTACACATTCTTAAAATGTCCATCATCATCTTCACAATGCAAAACACTCGGGTCGGATGTGTGGCTAAAAACTGTGGTGGAGCGACCACCCTCCCCCCCCCCCCCCCCCCCCCCCCCCCCACCCCCACCCCACCCCCACCATCCCCACAGTTCCACAGACACCAGTTTATGATGCTAAGGACAGATCTGTGTCACGGAAGCGTGGACATGTGGCAGCTCTCAGCGGATTTAAGGACATGGAGGAGCCGCGTGCTTTGTCAAAATCCGACCTGGCTAAGAACAGTCCATTTAAAAGTGAGGAGATCTGACACATGAAATATTTTCCCGTTCCTCTCGGATCTGAGCCGCAGTGACAGTCTCCATTTGTTATTTTTATGAAGCAACGCTGCAGCCTTAGATAACACAGCCCTCATCTTTGCCCTTCACATCCTCCTCATGTCCCTGCCTCCAGCCCTTACCCCCCCCCCCACCCCCCACCCCTCACCCTTTGTTTTTTTTTCTTTCTTCTCCTTTTATTTACACTTCTTAAACATATTTGAGTTTTCTTTTTGTGTGGGAGACGCTCACAGTGCCTTCTGGTTCACCGAGAACAAAAGCAACAAACACATTTTTACAGACAGTAATTCCAAACAAGTGATTGTTTGCGCAGTTAAATTCGGGATGTGAACAATGGAGGCGGAACAATGTGCCGCACCATTCTGTGGGATTCAATGGTTTCAGCGTGTACGGTGAATTTAAACATTTCACAACGTGTTTTCTTCAACACCGGCCGTAAAAGTGAAGTGCGTCGGTGAGGCTGTGGGTTTTGTTGTTGCCGCAGCGGCAGATTTCTTTATGTTCTGCAAAGCCTTTGTTTCATGTTACAGAAGAATCCAAGAACAACACTGTTCCTTTGTTGAAACACTATTGAAATATGACATTTGAAACAACACATCTGATACAAGTGAAGTGCTGCTCCCCTTGTCACCTGTGAGTTCAATGGTCATGCTTGATCGGTCACCTCACTTTCATCCAAGTATCACATTTCCATCGTTGCAGATTGGAGCTATGGTTAAACCCTGTAGTCTTCATTCCCATTGCAGACAAAAGTATAATGTCAATCTTCTTATTAATAGTCTTATAGCTTATCCAGTGACAGCTCATCAACCCAGTAGTTTCTCTACAGTTGGAATGTTTTGAGCGGTATTCACTCCCAGGTCAAAGTACCCTGCAGCTACCATTGGTTTCCATTGGAGCCAGCTGCTTTGATGATAACACAACACCCAAGTGGACTCACTAATTTCTTGTTTGGTGTCTTGTACTGACAAATATTCCTGCACCAGTTCCAACTTGGCTATATTCAACATTTGTCATTAGAATGTATTTTTGTAAATAGCTGAGACATTTCTTATTTTACTGACAGCAAGAGGAGGGAGCTTCTCTCGCTCTGGCATGTTCATATAATTTTAGTCTTGATATACCACTGACACAATAGTTTGAAAAAAAATAAACAAATATAAACAAGGTAGCATAAGCACTGGCAGTGGGAAAGGTGGTACAAGCAACGGAGATACCACATATACCTGCTGGTTCTGATGGTAAAACCTCTTTAGATCGTGGTAGATATGTGTTGATCGATAGAACAGGGGCTTGAATATGTGACTGTGACAGAAGTTAATGAAGAGTTAAAGAAGTAACCTTTTTAATGAGGTACAATGGAGGCTGTGCAGTTGTACCCTGACGCCAGCAGCAGCAGCAGCAGCAGCAGCAGTAGCAGCAACAGCAGCTGCCTGAAGAACCTCCCTCTCCTCCCTTCAACCCCTCTGCACCAACCCTCTCCAACATGTCACCTGTGTGCAAGCCCCAGATCCTGGGTGCCAGAGGTAATTACAGCAGCGTGGAGCTCCCACAGGAGGCCAGCGCTGGCAGCTCACTGCCCAGGGAGGGAGAGCGGGAGAGAGAGGGAGAGGGAGAGAGAGAGAGAGAGAGAGAAGGGGAAGGGTGGAAACCAAGGAGAGAACTCCTGGATAAGCTCCTTGTCTCCTTGTGAAGGAGTCGACGACCTGGAGGAGACCAGAGCAAACAAGAGCAGGAGGAGGAGGAGAAGGAGGAGGAGGAGGAGGAGGAGGAGGAGGAGGAGGAGGTGCTGGTGGTGGGGGCAGATGTGCCGCTGTTGGGGTGTAGTGAAATCTAAATCAAGATACCATAGCCCAGATATGACACCGGATAGATGGATGGAACTAGAAGGGGAGAGGGGGGGGGGGGGGGGGGGATGGAACTAGAAGGGGAGAGGGGGGGGGGGTGGGGGTTGAAGGAGAGAGGAAGAGGAGCGGCACTAAACAGTGTGAGAGGATGAGACTTAAAAATAAGAGGGAGCTATAGTGGAGGAGGGTGGTGGTGGTGGTGGTGGCGGTGGCAGTGGGGGCTCTAGTGTGTCTTGGTGGAAGCGTGACACAGAGTGGAGTGGAGTGTATCGTCTGGCAGTGGGGCCTGAGGATCCTCCACTACTGTCACCTTGGTTCTAACTCTCAGCGCTGGTCCCACTGTCAACTCAAGTCTAAGTCTAACTGTCCAAAATGGAGTCCCGGCCTAAAGTACTTCTGAAAGGACAAGGCCCGTATCATGCAGCCAGTGACACATCCTCGCGCTGTAAACCTAACCACTTCTAATTCCAGCAGGCGAAACAGCCGGCTGGGTTGTTTATTACCGGCTTGTCAGTTCGCCTGGGATGACACATTTTGAAGTAAGATTCACAAGTTTATTTCATAGATCTAATTATAACCGTAGTTCAGACGTAATGGGGGAAAAGAGAGGATGCTCCAGACTTGATTGATATATCCGTGTGCGCGGAGGTTTTAATGAAATACCTTTCATTTCCTCTGTATATTTCAATAAATATGCCCGGGCTCTAGTAACAGGTATCAGATGAGGTGCGAGCGGGCCATCCCTCAGCGATGACAGCCGCAAATGAAAGGGATATCTTTATACAAGTGGAGTAAACAGATGAGGACGAGCAGCGCCCGAGATCTGCCTTACAGTGTGAGCCCTGGGCCTTTTTAATGTTGTTGTTGTTGTTGTTCTGGGCCTGCTTCCAGCTACTTTGTATGTATGTAACTTAAATGGTGCACAACTGTTATTAAAATCCCTGGAGGAAAGCAGTCTTCAAAGCAGGGAAGAAGAAGGGGGGGAAAAAAGCCCTCTTGACGACACCCATGGGGCGCCTTGCATTTGTTTGGTGGTTCTCTTTCATTATATGTGGAGGTGATCTGCACTGCAGCCCCCCCCGTGTGCCCGCCCGCCCCCCCCCCCCCCCCCCCCCCCCCCCCCCCCGCGCTCCTCCATCCCCGCCGCCCCCATGCCTGATCTCCCCGGGCCCCCCTAAAATTGAGCAACGGGAACGGATCCAGACTAAGAGTAAACTGTTTTACAGTTGCTGCACAACAAATAAACAAACATCTGGAAGCATTCAGAGCAGCCCATTAGAAGGGCTGGGGGCTTTGCCAAAAAGGGGTAAATGATGAGGAATGGGCTGTCGAGAGGCTGGTGGAGACAGGGGAGAGGCCAGATGACGGAGCTGTGGGTGCTAAGCACTGCCTTTTAGAGCTCAGCTGGGCTCAAAGAGATCTACACCTGCTGCTATCTCCTCCCGCCCGCCCCTCCTCCCCCTCCTCCCCCTCCTCCTCCTCCTCCTCCGCCAGACATCTGGATGGGATACATGACTAATGGATGACTAAACTGCAAGTGTTGAAACTTAGCTGTTGTCATTATGAAGGGAAAGGTTGTTGGTTTGACTGATGACTTAATGTTCTGTGCACTCAGTAAAAACTCAAAGGGAGTTTGACGGCTTTCAAAAAAAAAGAGAAGAAAAAAAGGTTAATGCGCAGAAAACAGATACGCAGTTCCCCAAAGTCTGTTTATTGTTGCTTGTATAATAAGCGATTCGATTATTTATGATTGTTGGGGCGCTGTTGTGAACATGAATATTAACACGTTCACAAAGTCCCATTGTTTCGAGCAAACACATGTTGGGAGTTTCTTCCTCATGCCGAATTAATGGCGGCTACATTACCTCAGACATCTGCGTCTTTGCTCCTGAGCTGATTTCCGTGCTTATCTGAAGTGAGACCCGGGCTCTGTTTGATGTCACTGTGTAGTCGGGGATGAAAACTCTCATCTCTCGCCCTGATAATCTTCCCGGGCTGCGTCGGTCTGCCTTGGCGTGCGCATGGAAACGTCCTCTCCGGAGCCGTGTGAGAAAAGACAGAGCACCTTTGACATTTCCCATCAGACGCATGTACGTGCTCTGCAAGACATTTCACTCAGCCCCTTAATGATTATACCAGCAGGATCCATCCCCTGATAAACATCACTCTTGAGCACAAAGGCCTCGCACCGGCCGCCACGCCACTAATACGAGGCATATGGAGAGTGAGCGGCATGCAAGCTTTTCCTCCTCCCGGTCCAGAGCTGCTGCTTTTATTTTTTTTGTAAACTCGCAATAAACCCAAACAATAGACGATGCGTGCCTTCAACATGAAGACCTGACACGTGATGAAATATTGTCGTGGAGAATGATATATACAGATCGGGCTGCCAGCAGTGCACCGTGAGCCCGTGTTGAGTGAGCGGCTGCACCAAACTCCACGAGGTGAATTGACGAAGTCAAGACGTGGCTTTCTTCCCGAGTGCTGAGTTCATAAAAACGCTTTCCAAGCGCTTGTCACCGCATGAAGGTTTTATGTCGTCGCAGCGTTTGCCAGTTCGTGAGCAGATGAGGTGTCTGAGATGGGTTTCTAATGACTGTGTCTCGCTGCCGTCTCTGTTACTCTCTTTGTAAATCACAATACAAAGGGCTTTTGCGTTCGTTTGGCTCAAAGGTCGGGTGAAATGTATTTCATTTATATTGGCTGAAATTAGTCTTACTGGTGTTTTAATTCGATTATAATCACCAAAATGGCTGAACTGTTATTTTTTGGCTCACGTATCTACTTCGGGACAGTGTTCCTCTATGGAAGCTGCCATATTGCACCACTATGTTGTTGCAATAGCCCAGAATGGACAAACTAAATTCCCCATGTTTTAATGATGAAATACAAGAACTATTCTGAAGAGATTTAATTTTTCAAGATGGAAAAAAAGTACATTTATAGATTATGAAATTTAATGTCAAGTTTTGATGCATTGGACGCCATCTATCTGAGCCTGACTGGGCCCATGAGAGAACTGTCCAAGCCTGAGTCAAACCAGACAGGCATTTTTATGTGTCTGAATCAGACTCATTCCCGTCATGTGAAAATGACGTGAGCCAACATGAAGAAGAATACAACTTCAGAATTTCCATCTGAACCCAGTCTGACCTGTCAGGATCCACCCCAGCCCCATGGCTGCTCAGATATCCCTTAAAGCCCTATGTCCTGTTTCTGGGATGTGGGATCTTCTCAAAAACAGATGATTCATGTTTACGTCTTCTACAAGACATTTATCTTAGACACGTTTGCGATGGATGAACAAGATCCAGGAAACTCTGCTGATGTCACATCGATCTCCTCTGTGGCGAGGTGCGTAGCTCCTGCTGCACATCACAGTGGTGTGTCCTCACACAGGCTCTGTTTCCTTTATCTGAGTCAGATGATGTGATATTATTCCTCCCTGGAGTGGGATTGCCTTGGCAACATGGATATCCATTAAAGCCGCCCTATGGAGATGGATGAGGGGTGAAGGGACGAGGCAAAGCGGGCCTGCAATCCTTCACCGGGGGGGGGGGGGGGGGGGGGGGGGGGGGGGGGGGGGCATCCGAAGCGATGAGAGCTCATCTTTGGAGGCAGGCCCGTTCTTGTTATTACCAGTCCTGGAGATCACCTCCACGTTCTCTCCTCCAGAAGCAGCAGAGATTAAAATGCCAGAATAACCTCCTAAACTTCCATGACAGGCTTAACTGCTGAATGCTGACACGCCACCTCCAAACTGCTTTGAGGAAGCTGCCTTCCACCAGGTGCCATTATCTCTCCGTTATCCGATGGCACTCCTCTCACACTCGGTTGTGAATAATTCTGTTTGTGCTGGCTTTTGGGGGAATGTCAGTGACACTATTGTTTTTACCTTGCCGTTTGATGTGGCTGCGAGAGGCTCTTGAGTGACTGGAGTTCTCAAAGCCATCTTGGATGTAGACGGCAAAAAAAAACGTAGAGAAGAAAGGCCTCTGTATTTCGAGATATTCGGTTTATCTGACTATTGGTATTAAAGTAGACATGCTTGTCTGCCTTCATTTGATATTCAAGTTCAATTTATGCTTTGATTGTTTTTGATTTAAGGTTCATTGTGTTGGATTTCGTGACACTTAGAAATCCATTGTCCATACATTAACATGGTGTAACATGGCTGCCTCTATAGGAAGGACCAATTCTTTACCTTTGTATGAAGGGCTCATTTCAGGCAGATTAATTTTTACATCTTGTAACGTATACATTTATATGAACAAAATCCAAACAAAGGGAACATACTGACTGTCTATGACTATATATGAAATATTTCTAAGAAACATTCTACAAACTAATGTATGAAAAGTTTTGCATTTCTAGCACACAGCCTAATGGCTTACACTCACACTCTTGAACTCTTCCATCCATCTCCGCTGAAATATGAGTGTAAACTCTGCTCCACTTTTCTCAGCAGCAGGAAAGTATGTGTCCTCCTAAATCTTTACCCTCCGTGACTGTTTGAGACAAACCTTTGTTATTTACGATGAGACAAACCCAACTGGGCTCGTCCCGTAAAGCCTGTCTCCACACAAACAGACGCAAGTTTTGAAGTCATACCTTGGCTGCGTCTCCAAAATGGGCCGGACGAACTGAGAGAGGACACGAGTGTCTCTTCCAAACAGGGCCTCGCCCGCTTGGAAAAAACATGGCGCCAGAGCTCGGGACCTTGGTCGTCGCACCGGTCATTCTCAGAGAAGAACAGAACATAAATCACCCAGAGTGAAAAGGTCTTAGTGCTGGAATTTCCTTGATATGCTGGTATTGCTAATGCAGCCGCACTATTATTCATTTCCCCTAGCGTGATTTGTAGTTGAAGGGACAAACGGGACGCCGCTTGTATTCTCCGGTTGTACATTCAGTCAGACGTTGGAGCAGATTCCGGGAGCCTTCATGGTCTCCAAAGGTGTGAGTCCATCATAGTAATTTAGGACGGTGCTTAGCTGCCAGATGGTTTTGGATATTTTTACAGTAGGATGGATGTTGGGTCCAACACTTTTCTTCTGTGTCACTGCCCCTTGAAACAAATGGCGTGTTGGGCAGGTGGAGAGTGTCTGTGTGAGGGGACTTGCTACCCTTCATCCTGATGAATGGCCGCGGACAGGCTGGCAGATGCTGGACAACTTGTCATGCTAAAGGGGACAGGACCAGAGCACACTGAGTCCTTGTAGCTCTGTAATTATCCGATAACACCAACGTTGTTTACATAGACATACTTCGTATCTTGCATTTCTGACAGAATTAAATGTTGTCTTGTTGTTTAAAGGTGCAGTGTGTATTCTGAAAATATTACAAAACAACTGCATACGGACATTGTAATGAATTTCTACACGTGAGAGTGAACATACTAAGCGTCTTTTGAGTTTTAATGACAACTAAAGTCTACCATAGGTTCCCCTGCAAGCTCAGAAGGGTGAGGGTGAGGTGATGGATGTGACATGCAACTTCACCTCTAGATGTCACCAAATCTTACACACTGCACCTTTGATGTTGGATCATGTGTCTTTGTCAGAGCATTTTTTTTTTTTGAAAGAACGGTATTTTAAGTAGACTGCAGATCATAATTCCTGAGCAGCTGATCTGATCTCACGTGGTAATCCTTCAAGATGAAAACGTGCCTTGATAGGCGCCTGGTTAATGGCCCCAACAAATTAGACCCTACTCCACTCAGGGGCCAGTTTATCACGCTGGCTGACAACACACGCTGCATGGCTTAACAGCTGTGCAACATCACTAAAGCTCTCTGTCAGATGTGATCATAACAAAGCTGCACATGCCACAAAATCGCTAATATGCAGTGAGATTAGGGCCCACTAGTAATAATTCACTCAGGAACATTATGAAGCATCCAGTGTCCTGCTGGAGATGACGCAGTGGAACAAACCGCCTCCCCTGGTTAACCACGTCGTACAGTACAACACGTGATTGTGTTTGTGTTGAAAGACTTGCAGATGCACATGTGGAACCAATTCGTACCCATGCAGAGTATCACACTGAGACAACACATTACAGAAGCTCATTGAAATGCCAGAGACACATCACTCACATACCTTAGTTATGATGACCTACCTTTACACAGACATGTCACCTTCTCATGTTTTCAGGGGAACTGACATCTTGGGTCATAATTTGACACACGTTCAAGATTTCTAAAAACAGCTATTGAATGTTCTATTTCTTTTCTAATAACAAGCCAAAGTCATTTCTGGTATCTGGGACATTACAGAGATCCTTAGCAGTGAGATAGTTAGACAGCTCGTAAACAAGCCAACAGTTCAACCACATAATCTAAACCACCTTCTCTGGAGATAAAAACGGAATTTTCCCATCGTTGTGTCATTACCATAATTGTACAGGAAAATTCAGCCAAGGATAGTAGGTCACAGTTCAACAGAGAAATTGAGAATAATTCTGTAATGGATGTTTCACTTGAAACTTCATTTCTAAAGTTTTTCCTCGAGATGGGTTTAGGTGACCAAAAGGTTCCTAAAGCTTGTTTTACGGACCGATCATGTTTCCTGGCATCGTTGCACCATCACCAGAGTCAATTTAATTTTTCATTTAGCTTTATTCTGTTATATTGTAATTCTGGAAATATCCGCAAGTGTTTTGGAAGTGGGTTCATACTCAGGTAAAACTTTCATATGAAGATTGACGATGTGTCATCCAATGTGCAAAACAACCCAGACACAGGTATGCTATCCGGTGACATCATAGTCTGCGGGGAGGTCCGACCAATCAGAGGGCAGCTGCACCTGTTTCACCCTCTTCTTATAGAATGGGATTACACATTACAACCAAAAAAGGAAAAACAAGAGGACACCTCACTGTGATAACCACAAACTGTCTTGCTTTTGCTTTGACTTGTCCCATTTATCTACATGGATGTGGCAGCCTAATATTACCAGTTATTGCCACCAGCCACTGGGGGGTGATCAAGGGGTTTTCACGATTGCAAGCTGCTTCAAACTGAAGCCAAATATGTTTGATAATGGTATAATTCAGATCTATTGACGTGACGAAATGAATCTCATTGAGGTGTATTTATTGGTAAATGCCGCAGTGCACGTCAGCAGTGAGGTGTATGTTTCTATGACATTCTGGGTTCTACGAATAGAACGTACACACACACACACACGCACACACACACAAGTACTGACGCTCATTCCCAGGTACCCCCAATGCTCCAAAGCTATTGTGGCGGAAAGAGCTGAACCCATCTGTCAATTACGGTAAGCTCTGTTGGGCCATCGTCTAAACAGTTTTCTCTCTCACTGGTGAATCCAGTGATTTATTGTCAACTGCCTCGGCATCAATATACAATTGGGAGACACTAAGCTGTGATGTCTGAACACAAACTATTGTCAGAGTATCAGCATAGCTCACATTAAGTGCCATTTAGATTATTCATTGAATCGGGCCGTGGTGAAAGCCTTGTTTGGATTTGCTGCTTGTATAGAGGAGGCCATTATCCCATATACACTGGGATCCCGGCACGATGGATGCGAGTTTCTATTTACTCATTCAAAGCGGATGAATGGTGTCCGAGCTAAACCACACAGAACTCTGTGGGTCAGCTTGTCCCTGCCCTGCCTTAAATTCCATAAGGTCAGCTGGACATCACTGTCAGGGCTGCTTCGCTGCTCTGACACGCATTTTATCTCTCTGGAAATATAAAGAGGAGCCTCGGTTACAGGAAGTAGCAGGTCTCTCATGGTTCTTACTGGCATCAACGTTCCGTTTCGGGCAGGAATGAAAAGAGCGAGGTCACCGAAATGCTAGGAAGTCCAAAACAACCTTTTAATCTGTCACTTTGATTCGCTGATTAAGTTGCTTTAAACAGACGGAGCAGGTTTCTCTGTCACGATAACTCGGGCGGACAAGTTATTTCTCCATCATAATTTGATTCGTGGATGCTTCCTGGCGTGCTGTGTCGCTGCAGCGCGACCTGATTGGATTGACTGAGTCATTTTGGTCAAACACATGGATTCATATCCCAGATTGTTGTGATTTAAGAGGCTGTTTGTTTGGTTCCCCTCCCTCAGGACAAACATGCAAAACTCGAACCTTCACAATTGGTAGCCATCAAACCACATCATGTTTGCCCGAGCAAATATATAATTCCTTGATTATGCAGTTGTGTACAGCATGTGGTATTTGTTGAGCGTTTTGGCTGCCAGTGTTTTTCTAACATAAAGTTCATCAACAAATGCAGGAAAGCACAAGGACTGGGAACAGTGTAATTTCCATTAAGAGGCCGAATTACGGCAAACTAATTAGATCATGGCAAATGAACAGAAAGCATTCGTTCCGTGCAGCTGCCCGGAGAGGCCTCTTGATAGAAAGCTAAAATATGTCTCTGTGTTTGACACCATTAACAAGTGTTAACTCATGACCTTTGGCAGCTCTGCACCATTCCGGGCATCTTCCGCGGCGGCGAATCCCAGCCGAGGATTCAGACCGCCGGATAGCGGAGGCAGAGTGGGCATGGTGCGGCGAAATGACCCTGAGATGCCGCGTCTCAGGGGCTGACCAACTGTGCCCTTTGTATGTTTGCTTAGAATAACAAGCATGAATTTTACATCATACCACACTCATATTTGGAGAGCAGGCCATGTTGTAAAGGTGCACGCCCCCCGGACAAGTCATCACACCATCATCCATGTTATTGTTTTGCTTTATGCTGCAGACAGTAGATTTTAATAGCAGACACTGAAAGGCTTATATTGAGATAACCTTGGGAGGGAGGCGATAACACAGCCATAGGCGTCCGTCCTTCCTGCCATCACTAACCCGCTGTGACATTTCGGCCGAGGAGCGGCTCGAGCCACGGCGCTAACTGCGAATTTTTCTTCTCTTTTTTTTTTCGCACAATGGTGGAAGGGACACGTGCCCCCCCCCCCCCCCCCCCCGGGACACGGGCCCCCCCCCCCCCCGTTATCGTCCGGTTTGAGAGAATGCCCCGGTGGTCATCCTCTGTCGTGATATGCTGCTGGCCGTTAGACGATGGCGAGGTAATCCTGATAAATACAATGAACAAATCGAGGATATTAGTGCTGTGATGTGCAGTCGATAATATTTGGCTTCATTAATTCCCATGCCCTGAGATGACATCCAGCCCCTATTAGGTTTGAAATCTCATCCCCTTCTCCTCTATACCTCAGCTGTGACTCAACCAAGCAGCCAAGCAGATAATGCGCTCTGAGCTCTGAAACATGTACCATTATAATTAGCTTTGTCAGGTCCTAGCCCCTACAACCCTCATGCAGATAATATGATAATATGTCTTCATAACCGGCTGACCTTACATGCTCAATATTTCTCCCCTTATGAAGATTACATGTCAATAAAGTAATTGAGTCCCGGGGTGTGTGGCAAGTGAAGATTTAGGTTATTGGACTTTTCAGGGTAGTGATGTATGAGCGTTATTATTCTACCTGTCAGGAGATGTGCAGGGGGCTGAGGACAGTCCGAGTGTGTCGGGGGGGGGGGGGGGGGGGGGGGGGGGGGAGGGCAGGGAGGGAGGGGGGGGGGGAAGGGGGGGGGGGGGGAAGGAGGGGAAGGGGGGTAAGGGAGAGGGAGAGAAATGAAGTGAAGCAAAGAGAGACACAGACAAGAGGAGAGAGAGAGAAAGAGGAAATGAAGAGGGGTGGAGGGAGGACTGGGGGAGAGCAGAGGAGGCGAGATCATTTCTCACAAGGAGGGACAGATCCGCTGTTAATCATTCCCTCATACCTTCATCTGGCTGTCCCCTGTCCCTGGCTCTCTGCATATGAACAGGGGATATGTCATATTAATTAGCAGATGTAGAGTTACAGTGGAGCCAGGGGAGGCCAGAGGGGCATGAAATATTCCACACTTCAGACAGTCATCATCATCATCATCACCTCTAACACAAACCCGATTGGCTGCTGGGGCTTCATAAGAGTAAGTACGGGCGGGAAATGACGACACAGAATCTGACTTAAAGGTGCAGTGTGCACTTTTTTTGCAGATTTGTTTTGTCACTTATATCGGTAGAGAAACAATTACATACCAACATTTCTATGAAGGTATAAGCACCTAAACTTCTATTTTTCCCCATCACCCTCAAATGATCTATTTTAATGTGTATTTACATCCGGAGCGTGCCCTCTCTACGGGGGCCGCCATGTTTTTACCATTGGTCAGAGTGGGCATACTCGGTAGGGTAAGGGTGAGGTGATGGATGCAACGTGCAACTTTACGCTAGATGTCACCAAATCTCACACACTGCACCTTTAACTGTACATCTGAATGGCATGTGATGTCAGATAGGACTTTCATTTCATTCTGGTACATTGAGGGTGCAGGAATTAGTCAATGTATTCAGATTCATTGTACATGTGTTGAATGTAAACATACATCCTGGCCAGTATACATGTTGTGTATGTGTGTGTTCACTGTTGCAGAAACTGTATTTCCACACTAGTGTTGTGCTACTCTTCGTGTTGTATTGGCAGGATCCATACTGTCACATTGAATGGTAATAGAGTCATATAAAGAACATTTGGTCGGCTTCACCACTCTGTGTTCGATGACATGTTAATTTCCCTCAAGATTGTTTCGGATTGTGAAAGGTTAGAATCTCCAAACTTGTCCGTCCACATGCGTGGTCATTTATACTTTTCTCCCTTCTTGCTCTGCTGCCACATATAGTGACAAATTGTGCTAAATGCCATATGTCAAGGTAGCGTTTTGTCCATCATAATTTGACTGTCAGCCCGAGAGACAGAGGAAATGGGATGTGAAAATGTGCGCTCGACAGCGGTTCAACAATGAAGGTTACACACTTTCTTTGCAACGAGGGGAGGCAGAGCGAGGGGACACACAAAGGCAGAGAGAGAGAGGGAGAGAGAGAGAGCAATAGCAATGTTAAAGGATATTTTACCATGTCCTTTTGGATTAGGCCAGGAGATTGATATCTTCCAGTCAGATGAAGCTCTGATGTAAGTGATCTTTCTCCTCCATCATTGTGACATGCTGCTCTCGGCTAACGCTCATCCGTGTTGATGGGCACACCCAGCGCCACGAGGGCCCCGGCTAACATACCCACCTTCCTGTCTCTCTCTCTCTCTCTCTCTCTCTCTGCTGCCGCCATCCCCCTCGCTCTGCCATCTCTGTTCTTTTATTTCTATTGCCCTTCTCCCCTGTTTTCTGTCACCATGTCATGTCCAATCACTGTTTGGCTGGCCAGGCACTCAGTCGGGCAGGCAGGGAGCAGGAGCCCCAGGTAGAGAACTGCCGAACAGGCATCAGGATGGGCACCGAGATGACTCTAATAATGGGGTCCCCGTGTGGCCCAGACAGGCCAGTCAGTTTGCAGGGCCCGGACAGGGGGAGTAATAAGTGTTTGATGTCTGCAGAGGAAGGAAGTGTGAAGGAGTACAGCCACAACCCATGGGCACTCCAGTCAACGCAGGTGAAGCCAGGCAGGGTGTGGGGGTGTGGGGGTGGGGGGGGGGGACGTCTGCGGAACAAGACGTCAGATTAGTATTGATATGTGTCAGGCTGGAGGTTGCCAGTCTGTTTGTTTAAGAGTGTGTCTCAGAGTGGTGGCAGCCATGCGGCAATTGATGTCTCGCTCAAAAAGACAAGCTGGAGGGCGACCTGATGTGCTCGGCGCTCGGCTTTTTGGAAACAACTATTGTCAGTTTTACGTCGCCGGGAAGGAATAAAACTCCTGCGCAGTCCCCACCTATATTATCCCCGCATGCTTATATCCATGTGTAAAACTCCGTTTCTCTGGCGGCGGAATTTTTTGGGCCGTCTTTGAGTTGATGAAAATTACCACTGACAGGTAGCGAGGTGCCGTTTTGTCCGCTGATGCGTGAAGTCCATCATTGTCTGTGCAGTTGAGTTTAGTTAACATGGCACTTAGCGACTGACATTGCTTCAGAGCCAGAAAAACACTGTCATTGTCACGTCATTTATCTTTGCTAACCAATTTCCAATGTGTTCCCTGTTGAATGCCCCCGATTGTAGCGGGGGCTTTTTTTTATCTTAAGCGTGGACATGTCCAGCTAAGCAGAGACTGAGTGCCCTCCAAAACCTCTTTCAGCGGGTGTGACCAGAGGGATTCTTGTGAAACACAGCAATTAATACATTTTCCTATCCAAGTGTTACCATGGGAACCTGCCTTGTAATCCCCTCTCTGCTTTGAATCAGGAGAAGCTCCCTCAATTTGCCGTCCAGCATTAAATCTTGATCTGAACGATGAAGTAAAACTGTTGAACACTGTTACATGTTGTTTGAATCAAGTTTCATGCCAAACTTTTATGACTGTTCACATGCAAACAATTGTATATGCCTTTGCATAAGACCATAAACAGGTGCATTCACCTGAGTGTTTTCTCAAGTTAATGCTAATTACACATGTTCCCATTGGAGAAACTGTTACTGCAGTGCTGGAGAATTATTATTTTTTGGTTTGGAGGTGATACTTGTCTGAGTGTGTGTTTTCTAACCAGTGAAAAAAGCTTTAAGTGTGTACTGCCTCGTTTTAAGCCCTGGTATCAGAAGGCATAGGTTGCCCGGCACCTTCCACTGATAAAGCCACCGCTGTCCTCTCCAGTGCAGCTATCTAGTAACAAGCCACTTCCCTTTGAACAGTTTTATGTGGTTGTAATTGACCTGACAATGGGGTTCATTATGCAGTCCCTTTCATGCTGTTTTGCCTGATAATTATTATTTAATGTGTTCGGATGGAGAGCATCATTAATTCATCCCTTCCTCCAATGTCAAAGAGATGAACAGTGAAGTTATCACTCTCTGGTGATTAATATTGTGCTCTTTTGTTATTGAATCCTGTCCCAATGATTAAACCTTCATTGAGTCACTCACCAAGCTGCGCTTATTAACGACGCCATTACCGAACGCAGCCAAACCTCTAATTGCGATTTTCACTTTTTTGCTTTCTATTTCGGTCAGAGGTTTGCACCACTTATCTGTGCTTTTCTTTTAATTAGAAATCCTGGGTGTAATGAAGAACACAATCCATCAGTGTCAGGGCTTTTGTTGTGTTGTGTGTGTGTGTGTGTGTGTGTGTGTGTGCATGCAGTGATTTGTGATGCACATGTTGATGGAGAGAACGAGCTAGCGCTTATGATTACTAGCGTCGTTAGTGGTTTCATGTGCCCTTAAGGGTACGTGAACCTCTTCGACAACTCCCGCAGTAAATAAACGGCGTGTCATTATTTTTGCTGACTGGACAGTTTTTGTTTGTTTGTTCTATTCCAATGCATTGCAGTGGTGCATTGTCATTGAGTTAGTTGGATGATAGTGGGTGCCCCTGAGAGAGGCGCTCCAAGGGGACTCCAGACTTTGTAAACTGGCTGAGTCCTCTGCTTTAAACCCCGCTCCTCTTATCTCCAGACTGCAGAGCTACTGTAACCGGTGTTCTCTCTGCGCTCGGCGCGGAATAAATGTCAGTGGAATTAATTTCACCATTTTTTTTTCATTAGACCCCCCACAACGGTAATCTGTTTTCACTCAAAATTTATGTGCCCCAGAATTCAATTTCCTTCCCACCCTCATAAGTTGAAAGTACAGAGACTGATAGGCATTTATCTGCTTATAACTGTAATTCACCCATCAATGAATAATGCCATCCCCAATTGAAAGTGTTTGATTATGGCCATTTAGTGAGCTGACAATGATGGAGCGTCATTAAACAGGCATTAACCAATGCTGTCGATAAGCTGCAAACAGAGCAGATACAAAAGATATGCATGACGTTGTCTTTTTTTATGTGCAATTATGTCTTAGCGTTTATCGCCTGGTTATTTATATGTTTATTTTGTCTTAGGTCCTCTGTTCCTGGAGCCCATGGAAACATACAGAATGTGTTATTGTTGTACTTTAAAGAGAATCATGTGGCAAAATCAACCTGGTATTGATCAGAGCCGGTTGAGCCATGACCCAGCAACCTCCCCCTGACAGCCCATCGGCCCGTGGCAGTAGCAAATCTTTCAACTCTCCCTCTCACACACACAAACACGAACACACACATTCACAGCCACTTTCCACCCTATTTTTTTTTATATCCTTTGTTGGCCGTCTGCACGTGCATTGTTTTGATCTGAGTCATGCACACCAGTCCCCCTAAATCCTCCCCAGTCTCCATTTTAGACTCCTGATAAACAAACACCTAATGAAGAAGGGGGGGAAAAAATGGAGCCCATATTGTATGAAATCTCAAGAGTGTGATGGAGAGAAACATGATGTTTGAACGGGTGACAGACCAACCACTGACTGACTGACAGGAAGTATACAACATGTCAGGCTGCCTGGTGAGAAGTGTGGTGGGAAGTCTGACGTCAGAGTCTCATCACATGTCAGCAGGGAGAGCTAACAGTTATGCCGTCTCTCCCCTGGCGTGATGGACGGGCCTGTTATCATGGAGGTTTGTTAAGCTCAGACTTCCTGCAAATTATAACCAGCGCAGCAAGTGATAGCCACCTTTATTATTGCCGCACAATGCCACAATCAAGTGAGCATATAAGCATGGTTTTTAGTCTTTATTGATGCTTTTCCGCCATGCCCGCCTTCGCTGCACTCTCGGCTTGTGCGAATCCTCCTCGTGTCGTAGGCGGTGGGATCCTCCCCGGCCCCCCTGCCCTCCTTCCATCCCTCCATCCCTCCCTTCCTCGCTGCCTGCTCCCCAGCCTCTGCCTGGGTGAAAAATGGGCCACATTTTCCTGATAGCCTGTGTGGATGTGGAGAGTATAAATGGCTAATGAATTACAGATGAACATTGACGCAAATTAATCTTCCTGATGTCCCAGGGTTATATGGCAGCTATTTAAAAGTTTAATCAATACGCCGAAGTTGAGAACATGCAGGCGCTGCAGTTGTCTGGCCGCAGTAAACAGCCAGGAGGGGAGCGGGGGAAGGCCCGAGCCCCGGGGCATGCATCATAATGACAGGTATTTATGTTTAATGGACTAAATATTTTTTATTGGTTGACAGCAAATGTCACGTTAATTCTCAAAGTTACACACTGGAGTTTGGCTGGAGACTGAGAGACGGGTGACACCTCAACTATTAATGTGGTGAACTAATTGATTATGGAGTCTATTATTGCAGATGGAGTGAGGACAGATTTCGTTTAAACACACATCCTGCAGCCCTTGTCTGTTTGTATTAGGTATATCATGCAGCATTTGTAGCTTGTACTTACGGTTTACATTTTTCAGCAGTGGCTCGAGGCGTTGTGTGTTCGGTTTATTTGTCCAGTTACATGAACACGTATGATATCTGAGGAACCACGTGTTGAGAATTTCTCCAAATTTAGCAGGAAACTGATGCTGAGATGTAAAGATATGTGGCTACACGTTGTTTTGATTTGTACTGGACATCATTGGACAGGTAAATGCTAATGGTGAGCCAAATTAGCTCATTTTCCCACAATAGTGTTGCTCGGTTGCACACACACCAAGACCTACTGTGACTGGTTTGTTCACAAATGCCAATTGACATATTCTGCATAACATACCTTTAAGCACGCTTGAATGTTACACTTTGTGCAAACTGTTACGCTCAAAGAAGCAAATCGTGAACTAGAAATAGATGATCGAGTCACACAATTGTATTGATTGACTGACTTGGTGGACAATGTGCTGAGGCCAATTGGAGGCCTTAACATGACTACACTGGCATATTGTCAACTTAGACAGTGGTTTGTTTGTTTGTTGTTTACAGAAAATACTTCACAAATCACTGATCATCTCTGAAATACAACTTTGGTAATTATTTTTGGATGGGTATGGTAAGTGTTGCTGTCTGTTTCTCGGCTCACTGAAATTTCCCGAAACACGCTACAGCAGAACATCAGTGTGCAGGGTTTATTTTTTTTTAACTGTTCTCGAAAAAACTAATCTGAGGTTTTACTCGTGACCAAGACGACATTTGGAAAGTGTTGTTGATTTGACTGCTGCAGAACAAAGTCAGCTCAACCATGATTACAGTGCAGCGCCATGGCTCTGTTGTGTATTTCACTGTGGAGCAGCAGCTGGGTGGTGAGTGAGGAGACGCACATCTGGAGCGAATGTGTCCTGCATGAAAAACAGCCATCCATGTCATTCCTGTTCCCCGAGATTCAGGCCAGTTTTAGTTATACGATTGTTTTCATTGGGCTATTGACATTGGCTCCGTGAAATCATGAAACGGACGCATATTTGATACATTTAACGTGGATTTTAGTGGATAAGGTTCGCCTCAGTCTCCGTCTTTCGGAAGATTTCAGGGAGAATATTCAGATTAGAAAATGCTAATACACTGACACACATATTCAGCATACCAATACTTGCTCTCAGTGCCACTGTGTGCCAGCGCACCTCTCAGTGGGCTTATTCGCAGTCCACTGGCTGTTGGTTTATGGGACACAGGGGGGTTATCTATCTGCAGGCTTCCCCATAGAGAGGAGGTGGCGACTCCATCTCACGATGTTGGGCTGAACTGATAAAAGGACAGCCGGGGATGGATCGTGTCCACAATAATAGCCCTGGCTCACTGCAGCCTATGCCCCGAGCTCATAAGTCACCCCAGCACCAACTCTTGTGGATGTCTGCCCCCAGACTCCCTCCGACCCCACCCCCTCCCCTCCCCTCCCCTCCCCACCTGCCCACGAGTGTTATTCCAGCCCCTCGGAGATAATAAAGAAACTGTAATTGTCTTGTTAATTGGCTTTTTCTCAGTCCGGGTTTTTTTTCCCAAATGGATGGCAGCACTGATGGAATTGTTGGGTAAATGGTGAAACTAAAGAAAGGGAAAGGAAAATAAGGGGAGGTAAAAAAAATTTAAAAAAAGAATACAGCAAACAAGAGGAATTCCAGGATGAGAGAGGAAGGGAATCAAAGAGAGCAAATTAAAGAGTGAGGAGGAGGAAAGAAACAGAGTGGGAGCGGTTGAGATGAGAGGGGAGGATAGATGCGAAAAGGAGACAGGACGAGAAGCTTGGAATGGAGGGAGTGGATTCATGCCAAGAATAGATAACCTTGATGTTAAAAGCTACATCCGTCGGACGTGTCTTTCTGTGACATATTGATGGCCCTTGAAAAGAGTCAAGCTGATTGTATGCAGGGAACAATCATTAAACCCACTCACTCCCTCTCCTCTCCCTGTGTGCATGCACGCACAGCTGAGTGTATAGATAGTGTGTGTGTGTGTGTGTGTGTGTGTGTGTGTGCACTGATTAAATGAGTTTCACAACCAGCGATGTGAGTTCATATGGCTGGTAATCTCTACTCTCTGACAAACCGAGGCCCCAGCTGTGGTGTTGGTGGTGAATTTTAAAAAGTAGCAAAATGTTGTCTGTTATTTTTTAGAGGCGCAGGAAACTTTTTATTGGTTGGGGGGGGGGTGGGGGGGGGGGGGGGGGGGGGGGGGGGGGGGGGGGGGGGGGTTCTACAACAACCAGGCGTAGATATCAGGAAGTTTACAACTGACAAGTCCAAGTATTCATATGTCAGTGATGTGCTAGAAAACACAGGGTTACATTATTTTAAGTATTTATTATTACATGTGAGGAGAAACTGTTTA
>JAFBJT010009400.1:47952-69133 GCA_016785325.1 Chascanopsetta lugubris | reverse complement strand
AGTGGTGAGGTTACATTCTATACCTGAATACCTCTCACCTCACCTTTCACTTCCAAGCATAGGAGAGAACCTATTAGTAGCTGTCAGTTATTATTAAAACTCAAAGGTGTTGAGTTTGTCCATTCTGGGCTCCTGTAAAAACATCATGGTGGAACATGGCAGCCTCTGTAGAGAGGATGTGCCCCAGATAATGGGCCCAGGTGTTTACACATAGGTGATATTATGCATTGAATATTCAAATAGTTATTTCCAGCTTTAACAATCTCAGCTATGGATCTTACTCACTGCACCTTTAACTGGTGTAGAAGACGTTAAACCCTGCTAGTGATGCAAAAATCATAACATTTTAGTGAAAGTTAATATACATATACAGATTCTAACTTCACGTTCAAAAAGTTTAGATTTAAATGTTAAAAAATAAAGATAAACCACAACCAGGACTCTTCCCTTGCCTTCATACATTGTATCAGTAGCTGGGCTCGTAGATAATAGCACATACAGTGCAATAGCAATGATTATTTGAGGAGTATTTAAAAGAGAGTCGTTGTTTATGTGAAATATTTAACTCATTGTTTTTTCCATAATCCTTTGCAATGATATAAAGACGGAAAATAGTAGAGGTAGAAGTATCTGAGACTAAATTAATCATTTCCATCTTCGTCCACATCTCACTCCATGTCTTGTTGGGGTTACACCTGCAGTATCACAGTGTGGCCGCATCGAGGCGCTATTTTCCCTCTTAAAATGAAAACAACATTTCTCATCATTGCAAAAGCAGAGCCAAGTGGTGCCTTTGGGAAATCTCGGAAAAACAGAAACTATAAGTAGACTAAAGGTAAACAACCCAACACAGGTGGACAATGAAGTGGAAGGACGATAAACACTTGACTTATTCATTAGTACATGTCCATCTAGTCCACATTTAATCATTTAGGCGAGCAAATGTTATATTTTACAACATATCATGCCTCAACAGAGCTGTGAATTAATATAATCAGAATCAGGTTGACTTTAAAATTGTCCCTCAAATCTAAAAAAGCTAAATAAAGGTTCAGTGCAAGGGATTTTTATGGTATTTAGTGCTGAAGTTGCATGGTGCAGGTGAACACCTACTCCCACACATTCCATCTTTCCCTTCCCTGCACGTAGAAGCAGCTAAGGTAGCATTCAGTCATGATCAAAACCGTTGTTAAGTTTGTCCATTCAGGGCTACTGTCAAAACAACATGTCCGCCTCCATAGAGAGGACCTGCTCCTGATGTGAAAACAGACATCTCCTTTGAGGGTAATGGAAACAACAATCAGTTCTGAGGTGGTTACACGGATAGCAAACACCTTCTGTTTATTCTTTTGAACTCACACACAGGATTGATAGTGAGGCCATTGTTGTTTATAGGCAAAGGAACTTTACCTTTAGTCAGTGAACGCAGCATTGGCTCTTGCCTAAGATCTCAGTTGTGAGCGCTCAAAACGCGCGTCGCTCACATTTCTAAAAATCACAGATTTATAAATCACGCCATACGCCAGGAGGGCCGCATTTCCGGGTTCATTTAGCGTATCCATGCTACTGTCAGATCTGCGCATATGCGGAAGCGGCGCAGCGGTGGGCGGTCGCTGGCCCCTGCTTCCTGAAAGCTGAGGTTAGCTTGTGTTTGTAGCAGCATGTAGAGAGAGGACGCGGAGCAGCGGGCAGCGGGAGGTGACTTCACCGAGGAGGAACAATAAAAAGAGGGTTTCTGGCCGAACTTCACCTCGACGACATGGACTACTGGGTGAGTGTGACTGTCTCCACGCACGAACACGCAGACACGGTGACACGGGGGCGGAGGGACGAGGAGCCGAGAGCAGAGAGGGTCTTGTTTATCTGGACTCAAGTGAAGTGAGACACCGACTCGCCTGATGCTCCGAGTCCGTTCACGCTGAGCCGTGTTATCACATCACATCTCACCTACATTTTCTGACCACTTCACATCAATGGCTGACTCAATACACGATAAAACCCACAACAACAACAACAACAACAACAGAGGAAGAACACGACGCCGTTGCCTGCTCGTCGGTTCTCGGTACCATTCGTTAAGTTCATTGTGTGTGAAAGTGAGTGACAGCAGAGGAGACCGTCTCTTCAAAGTGTCCAAAGCTCCTTCCCTTTCTTCATTATAGTGTAAAGTTAGAGTTCCTGTTTATGATCAACCCGCAGGAAGTTCAACACAAAGCAATGCCCTCCGAGATTTGTGGCATTGTTCCTTTAAAAGGTTCAATATGTTCAGATTTAGATGGAAATGTTTCCATTTCTTTCGACAACAATGAAGTTTAAAACACCTGCAACTGTTCTAAGGAGCCAATTATCACATGAATGTTAAGATTGACGGTTTCATGGCGTTTGAGTGGGTATTGCTTATTGAAGACCCTCTATGTTGCACCGCCATGTTTGTACAGTATCCCTGAATGGTCCAACTACACACATTGAGATTTAATGATCACTGAAGGCCACTAGAACTTCTCATACATACTCAGAATGGAAGGGTCAGCTGAGGTATGTTCCAGTGCAACATGCAGTTCGACTGTCACTTAATACGTCTTACTGGACCTTTAATGTATCACAGTGGTTTTGATGAAGTAATTGATTAGTTTTGAGAGTCTGGCACTTCCAGACTCTCAAAGCCCCCCCCCCCCCCCCCCCCCCCCTCCCCCCTCCCAAAGCCCCCCCCCCCCCCCACCACCACCCACCCACCCATTCAAGTAGACAATCAACTTCTGTTGATGAGGAGACAAGGCTGCAGACAGTCTGACAGACAGACTCTGTATCAGTGCAGAATCCTCCTCTCTCTCTCATCTGGGTGAGTCAGGGCGGGTTATAAGAGGTTAATGTTTGATTTCTGCCCTAAATGTCACTTCATCACATGATACCAACACAGAGTTCTGCAGGCACATCTAAAATGGAGTTTCCCCTCTGTCAAGACCTAATAGTCCCTTTGTGTTCAGTTTCATTTCGCCAAATATGTCAATTCCCAAAAAATGCACTTGACTTTTTCAAACATGTTTTTTTTTCAGTTATTCTTTTTTTTATTTTTTTTTTATCTAGATATTTGACATATTTTCAAAGGAAACTAAGAAAATGGAAATAAAGAATATCTAAACTGGTAGCAATGTTTGATTTAGGTTTCTCTTTGTATTGGGACAATTCTGACATTTACCAGCAATGAAGTTGTTTGTGCATCTCACACTGAAGCTCTGACAGTACAAAAGTGCAGAGGAGGTAGTGCGCTAAGCGATGCACTTCAGCAATTGTAAACCGTTACCGTTTTCTTAACAGATTATTTCTTGGATCTTGTCCAACGTCTCCTCAAAATGCGTGAAAATTGTTTGATTGTGTGTTTTCCGTGTAATCCTGTTCACAAACCATCTCAGGTGTCAACATGAGCTCCTCAGCGCAGATCATTATTCCCCCTGAATCACCTCGCTCTCTTTGAGTATTAGTTGCCGTGGGTGACGTGGTGGCCTATGTTTTCCCTTGATGTATCCAGGAGCAGCCGCCTCCTCACGGTCACACCCAGTACATTTCCATGAGAACGTGACCTCCCCTGTGGACAACAACAGCTCTTCTTACAGAATAGTTCAATGCTGTTCGAGGGGGAACAGCGGAATTGGGCGTCCACTGCTCCACAATGAGCGGGACAATACTGGTACCAGGGTCCTTTGTGTGCGGTGGGTTTAAGTTTTCCCGAGGCCAGGGTGAGTGTGGGTGGGACGAAAATGTGTAAAACATAAAAAGGCTGGGATCCGTTGTCTGGGGTGTGTGTGTGTGTGTGTGTGTGGGGTGGGGGGGGGTGTTATGTAGATAATCCTGCATATCTTTTCTTATGGCTGACTGGAGGAATGTGGCCCTCCTGTTGGTATCGTTTCTGGTGTGCAAACATAAGGCAGGTCTCACAGTCAGCGCAGGTAATCAGATTGTGTTCCGTTGCTTCGTGCTCATCTTGATGAGGCGGATCTTGTCAAACCTGTATGAGAACATGTCAAACAAATACCCTTGGCAGGTATTGCAGTCTTACTCTAGCCTGTGGTGAGGGGTGGACCTGTGTTTTTTTTTTTTTTCTACCCAGCCTTGTCCTACAAACATTATTGAAGAAAAAAAACAAACAATTGAACTGCCGACTGTGCAGAAAGCTTACCCTGAGCAAACAGGAAGAAACTCGTTCTGCACATTTGAAATTCATATTTTCGCTGTTATGCAGCCCTGATTACTTAAGGTACTGACTTTTGAACCTTTCAGCTCTCCTCCATCTGATTGTGGCTGAGGTGAAGAAACAAGTCGGGCTGCTATCAAAGTGCCTGCTATTGTGTTGTAAAACAGCAAAGCGCAGAGATAATGAAAAGATAGACTCCGGTGAACTTGTGACACAATATTCATACGTCATTTCTCTGTAGATTCAGTCAGATCTGCTTTTATATCTACAAGCGAGTCCTTATCCCCAGGTGTTCCATTACGTGTCTGGCGTCTGGAGCGATAGCACAGTGTAGCGATCGCGTGTGATTGGTCCGACTTCCTCTCTTGTCCGGTTATGATTGACGATTGCAAAACATCCCAACAGCTGGCTGGGTGCACGTGGTGTTGTCAGGTTTCTGGCACTGGGAGGAGTCCGGTGATTGCGTAGCACTAAGCGGAGGGACGCCCTCTCTCTCTCTCTCTTTCTCTCTCTCTCTCTCTCTCTCTCTCACCTGGAGAACGGGGGGAACCACTGTTTGTTCTTCAGACAGTCTGTGGAGCTGCCAGCTGTGTTAGTGTGAGGGGGAAACTGAGCTCTGAGGTCTGATGATGTCGTCTGATGTGAGTATGAAACATTTGGGATCCTAACAAGTTATAAGGTCGAATCCCCGCACAGGTGAACTGACAGATGAGTCCAGGATTCATGCTTCGAGGTATATTTTGTACGATTTAGGTGAAGCCCTTGAAAGAACCCTTTATGTTTACATCGGAAGGGTTTCTCTCTACAGAGGCTGCCATTTTGTGCCACCCTGTAGCTCAGAACGGACAAACTAAATACCTTTTTTTTGTTTTGTTTTTTTCCAATTTGATAAATGTCGTTTCCCATAGTTTCTTTCCATGTTTGGAAGACAAGGGTGAGCAACGTGTAACTTCAGTTTCAGTTGTGTGTGTGTGTGTGTGTGTGTGTGTGTGTGTGTGTACAATATATACATACTGTCACAAAATCTTTTAAACGACAGTATCGCACAAAGAGCCGACACTTCAATCAACTTAAAATGTTCTTTTGAAAAAAGTGTCGTGCTTTGAAATACAGTGGTCGTGACAGCGTCTAAAGCTGACTAACTTTTATTCACACAACAACCTCTTCTCCATATCCACATGAGTGAATGTGAGCGATGGCGCCTTCTTCTTCTCCCTGATGAAATGTCTCCTGTAAATGAAATGTTTGTTGGTCACCCGACTTACCACGACACCCTTGTGTGTGTGTGTGTGTGTGTGTGTGTGTGTGTGTGTGTCCTGTGTTCAGAGTGCCTTGGAGGTGTACAGGGAGATGGTCCTGCTGTATCTGGAGGAGGGCCGGCGTCACGTCAACTCCCGCTGCGCTGACCTGGAGCCGTGGCAGATCATCGGAGCAACCATCATCACCACGCTGATAGCAGTCTGGGTCAAAGGCTTCCTCTTCCAGCAAGAAAGTAATGTCTCTCTCTCTCTCTCTCTCTCTCTCTCTCTCTCTCTCATTATGATACACAGATGTTTAGAGATAACCTGAACCACAATGAATCAGATGATCTCTCCCCAGACTACAGAGACCGTGTTCTCCACAGGGTTTGAATCGTTCTGTCATTTGCAGCCACATTCTCTGCTTCTGTTGATATCATTTCTACCTTTGAAGTGTGAGCACTCAAGTCGCTCGTTTTTTTCCCCAAGAAAACATTTCAGTTGAAGTTGACCAAACGCTCTGGAACCACTCTCCAGAGCATCTCTTGACTGAAAATGTTAGGATTGACGAGACTTTCCCAACCTGTAATTAATAGATCAGACTTCTCTGCACCTCCTTTGAGATTTTGGAGATGACTGTCGCTGAGTGTCTCTCGGGTGTCTGGGTGAAATGTGTCTCGCTGCTCGTCTCCTTGTCTCAACTTGTGATTATAGGTCAGAGTCAGCTGATTATTAATAAATGCGGTTGCTCATGTTTCACCACAGCTGCTTGCCTTGTCTGGTCTGTTCTAGGTCTCACGTCACGAATCAAGAAGCAGTGTTTTCGACTCATCAGAAAAATACCCTTCGTCGGCGGAGCGGTGAGTGTCGGCGGTCGCTCTGTTCCTCTTTTTTTTCCAGCAGATGTGCCCTGACTCTGCCTGTGTGAGTCACTCTGGCACGAAGTGGGGAGGGGAGGGGAGGGGAGGGGTGGGGGCGTGGGGGGTGGGGGCGGGGGGGGGGGGGGGGGGGGGGGGGGGGGGGGGGGGGGGGGGGGGGGGGGTGAGTGGTTCCAGACCTTTGGCACACTGAATATCACGCACTGGTGATAATACCCGGTTACTTGTGGTCGTTATGTCACCTTTGAAGAACTCACTCTCAAATGCTTTCAAATCGGAGAAAGTTGATAAGACAGTGTATCTGTTTTCACATTCAGTCTGAGACCCACGTACTAATCCTTCACTCATCTTTATAAGCAACACTTGTTACTGAACATTCTATGTAACATCTGTGTCAGGTCTGTCCGTCCTGGGAGTGGATCCCTCACCTGTGACTCTCCCTCAGGTTTCTACCTTTTCTTTTTTTTCCCTGTCAAAAGGGTTTTTCCCCCCTGGTAGTTTTTCCTGACCCTTGTTGAGGGTCTCAGGACAGAGGATGTTACCCAGCCTCTGAAGCCCAGTGAGACTAACTATACATAAATAGAATTTAATTGATTGATTGATTGAACACTCTTACCAAATTGATTGAACCAAATTTCCATCTCACATGAGCAGCTGCCATTATATTCTAGCCAGTATAAACAGCGTGACTGAAAAGAGAAGGTGTTGTGTAAACACTTAGACAGAAGACAAATATGTGACATACATTACGTGTTGTTTACATCTTTCCATGTTTTTTCCACATTCAGTGAACATGACAACACGAAAGTCAGATCAGTCTCATAGCTCATGAATCAGGACCATATATGGCACAGAGATCAATCGCTCAACCCAGGATTTGTATAACCCCAATCCACAAATTCAAACGTGCCCCATGAGTTGCAACCCAGTCGGACTTCCTCTGTACTTAACCCCCAACAAGTGTGAAAAATAACCACCAAAGATCCCTTTAAACATGAAACGTCACCATAGAGAGCCACAAGCGAGGAGCCCCATTCATGAAGTCTGAAGGGAGGAAGTTGCGTCTGTGTTGATGGACAACAGAGTGATGAAGAGGAGGACAGAGAAGCTCCAACTGTCCCGTGTCCTCTTGGAATGGAAAGCAGCTCCTGCACGTGAATAAAGTCGCGCTCGTTCTGCCGTCTCCTCTCTCACAGATTCAGAGTCAGCTGAACAAGGCCTTAGATGACATGTCTGCCAGTCTGTGCACCCTGAAGAACGGGATGAGCTACACCAAACAGCTGCCATCGAAGGGCCTCACCCAGAGCCAAGTGCTGGACAAAATCCGAGAGTATGAGACTCTGAGTAAGTCAGCAGTTTTTTTCTTTTCCGAGCTTTGCCTCGTGGTTCATTAACTTCAGAGCCCTGAAGAGTTTTCCTAATCTGTTCCTCTGCCAAGTTGGAAAACAGAGGGTTTTCAGTGTTCACAGGGTCAATCTCATTCTTTTTCCTTAAGTCAACCTCCATTTGTGTATCTCATGAAAGAGTTTTGAAAATGTAACCAATCAAACGTATTGCCTTGCATTGGGTTTTTAACCCAAAAGCACCCACAACCTTATCTCCGATGTATTTATCTAACATCCTCGCAATCTTTTTGCGTAGTGCCCTTTGATGTGCGTGAAGAAATGTACCGTGCGCTGACAATCTCAGCGACTTTGAAAGAGACCGTGTGTTGTTGCAGATGAGGTGCCGTGGGAGAAAGGCTGTGTTTCGGGAGCAGTGTATTGGGGAGATGAAACTCTGACCAAACTCCTGGTGAAGGTTTGCATCTTTGCTTTCATTTCTCACATTCCGAGCATCCAAAAACCTTCCAGGGTTACTTAAAATGGACAGAACAGAAGTCATTTTTCCTGAAGTTGACAAAGAAGTCGTTCAACTGAGATGACTGCCGCCCTAGTTTTACATGTGCAAATATTTGGCCCTGATGCCAGTCTTGTCCATTATCATTTTGCTCCAAGGTTTATGGAGATTTTGCGTGGAGCAACCCGCTTCACCCAGACATTTTCCCAGGCGTCAGAAAGATGGAGGCAGAGGTTGTTCGAATGTCCTGCACACTCTTCAACGGCGGACCTAGCTCCTGTGGCACAGTAAGTCATCACACTCTGAAGCGCTGTTTCAAAATACAGGGGCTGCAGCCTTCAGAGCACACGATGTTCATGCTCCACAAAGTGCCCCCTTCATCGCTTCGCTCCAGTCTACAGAGGCTGCACATGATTGACGTCAGAAGCGTTTCCAAACAACAACGTTTTATTTTTCCTTTACATGTGTTTTTTTAAACATGTAAACTGTTCAGCTCAGTTCATGGCTCTTTGTTGAAGCTTTGCTGACACTTGCGTAGATTCAGAGCCTGACTCTGTGAGCTTGATGCTGCACCCTGACATGGATCTCCTTGATAATGTAATTGCTCATCTAAGGGACGAGTCAAGATGACACAACTATGATTGGTCTGCCTGCCTGCCCCCCCCCCCCCACAGTCCAATTCAATGCACAAACAGGATCCACCCATTGAAGCCTTCGTTTCTGGAGAATGGGACACATTCATTGGCAGAATTTAAAGGAGCCTTTGAATTGAGACAGTGCTGGTTACTACCTTCAAACGCAGTCTCAGAAGGATCCAGCCCCTGAACGTAGACGCAGCTCATAGACTGACTGTAATTACGATGGCCTCTCCTCTGAATGGGGACGTGTGTTTTAATTGAACCTTTATTTATTCCTGTCTTGTTCAGGTCACTTCAGGTGGGACTGAGAGCATACTGATGGCCTGTAAGGCGTACAGGGACATGGCGTATGAGCGGGGTGTCAAATACCCTGAAATGTAAGAGGGGCTGTATTACACGGGCCTGCGTGGAGCCTCATTTGTGGCTGTATTTTCCACATAAGATGTGATGTCATCATGGCGTTTCTTTATTTTTTTTTATCCGACTTCTGCAGTCTGGCACCTGTGAGCGTCCATGCAGCCTTTAACAAAGCGGCACATTATTTTGGGATGAAGCTCGTGCACGTTCCCCTGGACAAGAAAACAATGGGAGTCGACGTGAAGGTGAGAAGGGAGCATTGTAAGTGAACGCTGTGCTATTCTCAGACTGTAGTTTGCCTCATATTGTTCCCTCTCTCTCAAGGCCATGAAGAGAGCCATCAACAAGAACACCGCCATGCTCGTGTGCTCAGCGCCGCAGTTCCCCCACGGAATCATGGATCCCATTGAGGAAGTGGCCGAGGTCAGGAGTGAACCATTCTCCCTCTGAATGGGCTGTGAAATATAAAGAGGGAAGTCACTTCTCATCGCGCTTTCCCTCGCTCTGTCACAGCTGGCCGTGCGCTACAACCTCCCGCTGCATGTGGACGCCTGTCTCGGGGGGTTTCTCATTGTGTTCATGGCCAAGGCCGGTTATACCCTTGCCCCGTTCGACTTCAGGGTAAAGGGTGTTACCAGCATCTCCGCAGACACCCACAAGGTAAGGAGTGGGTCTTTAGTCCTTTCTGATCCTCTTATTCCCTGTTTCAGAACTAATGAACAAGGAAGACAACAGTCATGAGAGATCTCATTCAAAATGTCTCCTTATCTTTGATTATTGTAATGCTGCATTTTTTGTATACCATACATATGTGTGTGTGTGTGTGACATTCCTCTCCAGTACGGCTACGCCCCCAAAGGTTCTTCAGTGATCCTCTACAGTGATAAGAAATACCGGCACCACCAGTACTTTGTCGCTCCAGACTGGCAGGGGGGAATCTACGCCTCACCCTCAATAGCGGGCTCCAGGCCGGGCGGAATCATCGCCGCCTGCTGGGCGACCATGATGCACATAGGAGAGAGTGGATACATAGATGCCACCAAGAAAGTCATCAGCACGGCTCGCAAAATCAAAACGGAGTAAGACGCCGGGATCGACGCAGTGAGTTGATGCCTGAGCCATAATTGATGGTTCGTACGTTAAACAAACCTTCTCCCTCTCAACAGAGTCCGCAAAATAGAGGGTGTGTTTGTGTTTGGGGAGCCCGAGGTGTCGGTGGTGGCGATTGGCTCGGATGTGTTTGACATCTTTCGTCTTTCTAATGCTCTAACGTCAAAGGGCTGGAATCTCAACACGCTGCAGTATCCATCCAGGTATACATATTATATATATATGTGTTACGTGTAATTAGTTGAAATTGTTTTTTTTTTTTTAATGAACTGGTTTTTAAGTTGTGGTCATCACTAAGTAGTGGATCTCTTTCGCAGTATCCACATTTGTTGCACAGTCCTGCACACACAGCCAGGGGTGGCAGATCGCTTCGTGAGTGATGTCAAAGAGCAGGTGGCTGTCATCATGAAGAACCCCAAAGAGAAAACTACAGGAATGGTAAGATTCTCCATCAATTCACCACCACAGATAAACACACAGGTAAAGGTCTTCAGGTTGGGTGTTGGACTGTTTTAAACATATTTGGATATAACATTTGAAATGGTTTGCAACAAAACCATTTCCAGAAACTGATTAAACACCTCACTGATTTAGAGCATAAAGTGAGTTTATAGATGTTATAAAACTTAATGGCAGAGCCTCAGATTGTATTTTACTGTGCTGGAGTGTGTGTGGACTGGAGTATGTTTAGTATGTTAGTATTTCATTATCAGCCTTTGTGTTTTTGTGAACATTTTATAGTTTGATGACAGTTGAGTCACACGTCTTATCCTTAAACAAAGGTAATCAGCTCATCCTATGCAGGACTGTGTGTTTTATAGCTGCAAACAGGTTGTGTTGTCTTGTTTTGTGTTGACATGTGCTGTGCATGTGCTGTTGTTGGGTGTCAGTTCTAAATATAGTGGAAACTCCACCCTGAAGACGTAAACCTGTATTGTACCAGTCAGGTTTGTTTGGGAGTGAAACTCTGGATGAAACAATGCCATGACACTGTGAATGTCAGAAATAAAACAAAGAGCATACACAGCAGAAGAATAAATGAATTAAATACACATTTAAGTTCCATTCCATTACATCAGTGCAGGGTTGAGATGAATCAAGCAGGAAGTGCAACATTATAATTGAGGAGTTTAATTTAACATAGAAAAGTTACAGTTCCGCCTTTTTGTACTTTGTCACGTGTCTTGTATCAAACACACACATTCTTTTTCCTCATGGCAACTTTACACTCTCAAACCCACCCGCTGTTTGGTGCCAAAAACAAAACCCCACATCTATGCGTCTAAAAAAACATTTAACACTCACCAAACTCACAAACGCCAAATGTTGGTCCTCTCTTTCTCACAGTTTTATGTCATATGATTATATAGAATGTTCACAAGGTTAGTAGAAGCAACTTCTAAGTCTATGAATATCAAATGTATCCTCCTTCAATAGATCTGTGGTGGCAGTGTAAGCAAAGCGTCTGTGGGTTGCCATGGTGATGGAACATTGCGATATACTTTGAAATGATTTCGATGTGTTTATCTTTTTCAGCACATTTGAATCAATAGTGCAACAGTGGCTGATGCAACTTCATTTGAAGTGGCATCATTCAGTAGTGAGTGGTTTGATACTGGGCCTGTGTCTAAGGTTCAGACATTGTTATGAACAATGTCATTGTCTTAAAGAAGCAAATGAACTTTCAAAGTATGATGTCTAACCGTGAATCATTTCCCCATGTCTCCAGATTGTAATTATTTTGTAAGTTTTCAGTTGCTAGTTTCAGGACCTTTGAATCGAAACCAAAGGATTATTGTGTTTATTACAGAATGTGACCTTCACCGTGTGAGTGTGATGTCAGAGGATAATGGTTTGTGTCTGCACCACAGACAAGAAGCTCTAATTTACCCTCGTTGTGCCTCTTTGTTCTCTACAATATGTAAACATATGTGGTGTCATGTTGTAGCCCACAGCTACAACAGCTTACATACTCACAGGCAACATTACACTCCATGTTTACGTAACCAAAGGCTTTGTGAGAATGGTTGCTCCAGAGCGAGACCCATTATTACCCATTATTATTTCACTGCGCTTGAGACACTTGTGGTCGTCCTCTGACGAGAAGGCCAGCAGTTCGATCCCAGTCTTCCCCGTCTGTCTTTGACCTCGAAAAATGTCCCTGGTAAAGACTCTGAACCCAAAACCGTCCCCAGGTTTTCATAGAGAAGTGCCGCGCATAGATGCCCCGTATGAAAGTGTGTGACGCGACACGGCAAAAGTCTTCCAGGACGTCAGAGGTGCCACACAAGCGCACCTGCCGTTGACCCTCCGCCTCTGTGTTTCAGGGAGCGATCTACGGCATGGCCCAGTCCATCCCAGACAGATCCATGGTGACGGAGATCTCCAGAGGTTTCCTCGACTGTCTCTACAGCACAGAGGTGCCCAAGACAGACACCAGCCACATGAATGGCAACGGCAAAGCTCACTGAAACGGGACGGGGCCCTCGCTGCCCGGCTGCATGTTTGCCCCCACCCCCTCCCCCCCTCCCACCCTTCCTCCCCCACCTCAGAGCTCAGAGTGAATCACTTTGCCTTATCTTGCACATCTACAACACATGAAACATCAGCAAAGCACAAGCCATCATCATTTGGGGGGCGGGCGGGCGCGGGGGGGGGGGGGGTGGGGGGGGGGGGGGGGGGGGGGGGGGGGGGGGTCACCCGTAACTTTGTGCGTGAACAGCACAGACATGTGACGGATGTTTGAGTCCAAACGTGTTTCTGTTTGATTTAACGTCGTAGACCAGTGTGCATCTTTTAATGTTTTTAATGCTCATTTCAATTGTAGCTTTTTTGTTTCAATGCATTTATCTGTCACAATATACACTGACTTCCAAGCAACCATACAGTTCAAACAAACAAACAAACAAACAAACAAACAAACTCCAGATCATTTCAGCTCATTGTCACAGCTTCAAAAATCTGTGATGACTTGGCAAAACGAATCCCAGCACACACAGGCCACTGAAAGCTCATTAGAAACGCTTTGCTGTCCTCTAGTGGGAAACCTGATGTACTGCTTTTAGCTGGCTCTGCATGTGGAGGCGTGAAGGAGGCGTTTGCTCATCGTTATGTTATCTCTGCAAATTGCAATCGAATGACAAAGCACTGCAATGCTCTGACAAGAGCATTTATATATATATATATATATATATATATATATATATACACATTAACATGTGAATCATATGAAACAACAGATCTCAGAGGTTCATCTGTGTTGACCCTCGACTGTCAGCACCTCGCGTGCCGACACTTCCTGTTTCTAGTTTCGTTGTCCATCCACAGTGGAGGGATCAGTTGACAGAGGGAGAAAGATTCTTACAATGGGAGCTTTTGATGTCATCATGCAATACTCTAAAGACATGTCTTAAAATTGTAATAAGGGAAAAAGCAGGGCAGTGACCTCATCAGCCACTGATATTATCTTATTGATTGTTGTCGTACTTCCACGCAGCTGTCACCTCATGAAGGGACTCATTGTACGTTTGAAGATTCTAACGGACCGGACTGAAGAGTGTCTCCATCCCTCCTGTGTGTTATCAGGCAGCAGACACTCAGTGTTTTCTCATCAATCTGCACTGCAGAGTCGCCTGTGTACTACCTTCGTTTAATCACTTGTCTCCTAATTCTATCTACCTCAGTTTCTACTCGGTCCAAGTGATTCATCCACTAAATCACATTCTGAAAGGGCAGATATTGTTTTCCATTTCCAACAGTCGCCTCTCAAAGTTTGGGCATTTAACTAACTAACTAAGTGTTCTTAGATAAACAGGTGCAGCTGGAAAAACAGGGCAATTGTGATAGGATTTAGTTTTGATGTTTATGGCGTCAACTCAGCTCGTGGTAAACACAATTCCACCATCCAGGAGCGGCCGATAGTGTCTCCAGGAGTGGAATTCCCACCTTCCCTTTCCTTGAAAAGATCAAATGTCGCTGAACACGGTATCGCGAGTGTTTCAAAATTTTGCGGAATTATTGTGGCACAGAAAGTTTGACACTTGAGCCGAGGCACCGCTCCCCTGCACTGTCACTGCCACACGAGGGTCCTGACGGAAGGGATGCGACCGTTGTCGCTGGTTTCCTGAAGGGACCTGTGTGTGGGTGTGTGCTTGTTGGCTCTTGTGGCTCCTCCTTCAGCTCCAGTCCTCGTCGACCTTCCCCCTGTGCCTCAGTCAGCTTTGTTTGACAATCTTCTCAAGGCCGTGGTCATCCATGTTTCCTACCACGCTGTTCTGGCCCGGCGACCCGTCCTCTTTCCATGAGCGCGCTTCCGTTGGGCCCCGCCAGCCCCTCGGTAGCTCACTTTCTTACAGACTCGCCAATTATCCCCTGAATGCCAAGTCAGACATCTCCACTCCACCGAGAAATTAAGTTTGAGATGAAATAAAGGTCCAGTGATTATAATATCCTTTCCATTTAAATTGGCGGAAATGGAATATAAAATGGACGTTTATAGGAGTGTGTAATCCCCTCGATGTTCGACGTAACTTCATCCTACACACCGTACCTTTTAAATATCCTAATATTTTAAGATGTGTTGCTTTGTATGCCATAAACATCAAGACTTAAGAATACAAAATGTTTGAAAACGTAAAGTTTACATATCATTTTCTCTTTGTTAAACGAGAGGCGATGTATGAAACACAATGCTCTCATGTTTCCAGATGTGCCTGAGCTCATAGTGACAGTGAAGTGATCCACGGTGATGGAGTTCATGTGGATGTTCTCTGGTAGTAAACATACACTCACTAACACGCTGATGTAACAACCAAACATACTATAACACCAAAACAACCTTGTGTTCCTCTCTCGAGTTCACACATGCTTTCCTATAATGTTGCTTGTTGAAATTGAAACTATCTCCGTGTTTGTGCAATACCTAACTTTTCCTTTTTATGAATGAGACATGAAGGGGGACGCTCCACTATGACTAATGTTGAAGAGATGTGTTGTTGTGTTGACTCGTGGCTAATTTAACTCTTTGTGTTTGTTAATTTGTGAGTCTGTGTTTTTACATAGTGAGCAGTGAAACAGATGAGGCGTGAATGTATTTCGAGTTCTTACCTGTGCAGGGATCTTATCGAGTCAGTCTGCTGATCCAAAGACTGATGACGGAAGACGCAGAAACACCCACACTAACAAAGTATGGCTCATACTATCATCAGTCCATCCTCCATCTGTTCTTCTTTGAATCCTGCAGCAGGTGACAGGATGAGGAAATGTATGACTGTGCAAAAAAACAAGGGCTTTTCCAACAGTGACTCAGCTTCCTGTTTGCTGTGGAGACGTCATGTGAACAGTGTGACGATCGAATGGCCGAGAATTCTCTTTTAAATAAAATCCTTTCATTAAAATGACTGTGTGAGCAGCATTTAAGACAGGTTCATTTCCTTAAAGGTCCAGTGTGTAGGATTAAGATGAGTTTATTTTAGGGCTAGTGAGGCACCGACACCTTCAGAGTCAGATTTACCAATGTATGAACATAGTCGTTCGTTCACCATCGTCGTTTGGTTTGTAAACAACATTGGTGTTTATATTTTGTTGTTTTTTAAAAGTCGCCTCCTGGAGATTTCAGAGGTTGTTACTTTGTATCTTATTGGTGTTTGGAACTTTGAAAGGCCTCTGGCCCAAAAGATGAGATGAATATGCCAGGAGATGATGACATCACAGAGAACAGTCATTTGGTTGGTTGATGGTTCAAGTCCAGCTTGGTATCATGTGTTGGTAGAGGCCTGGAGTATTTTTATCTATTCATTTATTGTTATATGTATAAATTCACTTCATATCAGGTATTAACATTTTTTTTATCATGCTTCTTCAACGCCATCTCGTGGTTAATATCTAGTACTGCACATGCAGTACCACATGCAGTACCATGGGACCAACCGCCAGAGGGGGTAAATACCCACTTTTGTGCAAAAGCCCCATAAACTGTCGATAACATTTGCCTGCAGTATTTAGTTTGAACCACAGGAGGGCGACAAATAGCCGGGACATAATATTAATGGGTTTTGGTGACACTGGTAGAAACACCCAGTGACCCGGATTACTGGATAAGGAGTAGAAGATGACATGACAATATACATTACAAATATCACTTCATGTCATTTTGATTGGAGTGTTTCTTGAGCGGGACAAAATACATATATTTAAAAATGACTGGGACTAAATGTGAAAATATTAAATGAAAGGGTCAGAGTGTGGAATTAAGGTGAAATCCTTTCCATGTCTATTGTCAGAGATGGAATAATAATGAATGATATGCACGCTTTTATGAGTGAATAATCATACGTATATATAGTTCTTGTGTTTTATGTGAGTGAGTGTCACCGCTGTGTGAGAGTAAGAGAGAGAAACAGTCACTAAATCCCACAGAATGAACCTTTAATCAAATCAGATCTGCTCCAAGAGTTAATGGGTTCTTTCTTGGTGCCAGGTCAGTGCATCGAGTCAATGATTCATTTGTTCCGTCTTCTTCTCCAGTCTCGCAGGTGTTTGACTTATGAATGTGTGGAGTGTTGGTTGATGACACACACGAGCCGGCACAGCTTCATCCCGACTGTCACATCACTAAGCCTTGACCTGGACCCTTCCATTACACAAAGGGTCCAGACTGTGATAACGATGTGGGACTAGCATCATATTATAGTAAGGATTTCAAATGAAGATTCATTGAAAAAATGAATAGTATACTTGCAAAAGGTTGAAAAACCATGCAGGGGTACTGTTCGTCTCGCCCTGTACCTTTTCATTGCACTTTTCTGTAAAAACATTATATTGGTGATCAAGACAAAACAGTCACCAGATTCATTATTGCACAGATCAGCAATAAATGTGAATATTTGTTTTATTTCATCATCATTATTATGTTTACTTTTCATGATGGATGGTGAGTCCTGCGCCTACTACAACCAGAGAAGGTATTTGAAATAATCATATAAATGCTTTTTTTTTTCAATCAACTAATGATAATTAGTGCATGAAATCAACTAATTGTTCCCTTCGCCCTCAAATGAGCCCTTACTGAACCCTCTCTAGGTTGCTATGGTAACCCAGGATGGACAAACTAAACAGCCTTTTCTCGTTATGGTGATAACTGACGGATACCTTGGATTCCCCTCCACGCCCGGAGGTAAACGGTAAGGGGAAGTTACTATTACTCGGTGTATATTAATCCAACACACTCACTGTAATAGATTGCGTATAATTCTACACAGAAAACACTTGTGTTCGTGTACATCGGTGATGTCAATGACCTTTGTCACATTTTCGAGGTTTATCCTCTGAACATCATCAGGAATTGAAACAGCAGAGACACCGTTCAGTTGAGCTGCACTTTCACAGAGACATTGTGAACCACCTCACTAGCTCCTGACAAATACCACACTATGTCCGGCAATTTGTACAAACGTTAAAAAGTGCTGCTACAACTGTTCAATGGTCCCCTGTGTAAGATTGAAGTGAAATGATTTCCATTTCTAGTGTCGCCAATGAAGTTTTAAAGGTGCAGTGTGTAAGATGTCGGTCAATTTTCTTACTTCTATTGGTGGAGAAAAAAAAAGACAAATGACATCGTCATAATCACCTAAATGTATTTTTTGCCGCCATGTTTTTACAGTAGCCCAGAGTGGACATACTAAACATCTTTTGACCTTTTAATGACAACTGAGGTCGACCACAGGTTCTCCTGCATGTTCAGAGGGGTGAGGGTGAGGTGATGGATACAACATGCAACTTCACCACTAGATGTCACCAGATCTTACACACTGCGCCTTGAGCATTTGAAAACAGCAAGACGGAAGAATAGAACTGAGCGCAACATGTGGGACTGAAGACATTTGTTGAGACAGAGAGACTCAGGCAGCAGTGTGACAGTGATCTGTGGTCAATGGAATGGACTTTTAATGCGTAAACAATTGTTCCCATTTCTTTGGCCGACAATCTGGTTTCCAGCAAAATGAACAAACATGTTTTTTTCACTTTATAGTCTTTGCACGCCACTACAACCCTCACGCGGCGCTGAAAGGAACTGCTTCATATTCTCTGGGCTTTGCAGAGACACAAAGATCTCCCGGCTCCGCCTCCTCGCTCGTTTCTGCCCGTTTCTGTGCGAAGACGTCGCTCTGCTCTTGGCTCGTTTCACATCAGAGACGCCTGGTCGATGAAGGTGGCCAGTGTGATGTCGCGCTGGGACAGGCCTCCACAGTCGTGTGTGCTCAGGGTGATCTGGACCTGAGGGGCGAGAGAGGGGAGGAGGCACCGTGGCGCTCGTCACGTGACCAGGTGAAGCCGTTGACTCCGTTGGTTTGGTTGTTTTCCTGGACACTGACGTGTCGTACCTTGTTGTAGACGTTGAACCACTCGGGGTGATGGTCCATCTTCTCGGCTTGTAGAGCCACTCGGGTCATGAAGCCAAACGCCTGAGGGGAGAGAATGTACCTCATGTGCCGAACTCATAGAAACAGGTGTTCAGTGAGTTAAAGGTCCAGTGCGCAAGACTGAGGCGGTATTGATCTATAGCCGGGGTGTCAGGCTCATTTTTACGTTCATACGACCAAAGTTGATCTCAGTCGCGCAGGACCAGCGAGACCACCGCACGATGACCTATAAAACAACAACTTCAATCGCTCCCCTTGGTTTTAGTACAACAAATAGTCGTAAATCTTATGAAAATACTCTGCATCAACGTGTCAACGAATAGAGGAGATGCCTCCAATCACATGTAACCAACATAAACCAAGTATACCGATTCCAACACTTGGCAAAATGATCCCACGGGCCAGACGGGATGTTCTGGTGAGCCGGTTCTGGCCCACAGGCCGTATGTTTGACACCCGTTCACGGAGTTATTGATTCAGTCTGTCCAATCCCCCGCGTGTGTGAACTCTTCTTACCTCACTCTAGAATTAGCACTTTACATTTACTCCTGGAGCAAGTCCGCCCACTGGAGGCTGCCAGGTTGCACCACGGTTGCCAAGGCTACCATGGGTTCTCTGAGATGAGTTGGCGGAGTGGCAACATGCAACTTCACCACTGGAGGCCTCCAAATCCTCCACACTGCAGCGTTCACCCGTGTCCAACGAGCTCTGACCTCATACGAACCTGATTGAAGTCTTTGAAAACAAACTCTTTGTAGATGGCGTCGCGGCCCACCACCTCCACCCACTGGGCGCCGCGCAGCAGGGGCAGCAGGTGGTTCCTCTCCTCCTCGGTCAGACCCTGGATCTTACCGGCCTGGTGGTGCAGAGCAGAGGCAGCAGCGCGTTAAAGGGGCAGCTTCACAAACACAAAGTGTGATTGGCTGCGCAGGCTCCCATCTGGAAACAATGAAAGTCTACATTCCTACAAAAAAAAAAAGAGCCAATTGGTTCAAAGGTAGTGGGTGGGGGTGGGTGGGGGTGGGTGGAGTGGGGGTTGTCCCTCTTTGCCCGTTGAGTTTCTAACGTAGACTCATGAGGCCACGATCACATGATTCTAGAGTCAATTCACCGAGTGCGTGACCTTGAGCGCCCTGACAACACTAAAGAGCATTAAGGGTCTTATTCTGGGGGTCCGCCACCGTTGTTCCTGGATGAGTGGCCACACTTTCAGGCCCTGACCACGGCCTGGAACAGAGCAGTGACATCAACACGTATCATAGCAACGCTCTAATCTGCTTTATCAGTGGAGCGGAGGGGCAGCACACACAATAGCCCATAACCCCCCCCCAAACATACACACACACACACACACACAGTGGCTCCATACACAGACAATCTCACTCATGCACATATGGAATTTTATTTGATGTTACACTTAGATGAGCATCTGTTTTCATCAACATCTGTTCAATGCATTAAAACAACATCTAGTAGGGATTTAGATTTGTAAAGAGATCAACAGGTGAGTGTGCAGCAGGTGTGACACACAGTGCAGTGTGTGTGTGTGGTGTGTGTGTGTGTGTGTGTGTGTACTCACCATGTTTGCAGAGTGTTGTCAGGCTTTAGCTCCAGCTCCCCTGCTCTCTCTCTCTCTCTCTCACACACACACACACACACACACAGATCTGCTGTGGCAAAGCAACTGGAATGAATCCATGCAGCAGACACATGAGCTGTGGGTCCTGCTGGGGCTGCCCCTGCAGGGGCCTGAGCAGAAATCCTCACTGCTGATAGGCCGAGCAGGCAGCCACTCGTCAACATGGGTTTAATCATAAAACTGTTGCACAAGCTTTGCCTGCGGCCAGGTGGTGTAGCAGAGGGAGTCGGCACAAAGGCCAGAACGGCCATGTTTACTGTGTGATGAAAGGAACGCTGGTCATACATGGTTTAATATTGTATACGTGTGTGTGTGTGTGTGTGTGTGTGTGACAGGCAGTGTGTCAGGACAGCAGATTAAAAAGTCTGCAGCGCTGCTCTCCAGCCGAGCGGAGTTCATGTCAAAGGTTAATGAGTGGCCCCTGGGAGATTGGCCCCTGTGAACTCATCTCTCCCATCGAGCGCTGGGGGAAGTGAACTGCCTAATGAAATGAGGAGGGAGGAGGATGTGACAAGTGATCAGAGTTTAACAGTCGACTGGAGGAGGAAATGAGAAGGATGTGGCGTGTGCAGAGTTAAAGGTTGGACAGAGGGAGGAGCCGTCTTCCATGTGGATGATGTCATCCTTTTGAAACCTCTGGGTTTCCTGTTGTTATTGTTTTTCTCATGTCCCTCCCACAAGTGTAACTATTGTCAAATATATGAAGTTTATGTGACAGAGGGAACATTTGGGCAATCAAACACTATCAAGGATTTTCACAGTGTATTTTCCATTGAAAGTAGGAATCAATATTTATCAATAGCAGTGAAGACCACTATTATGCACGAAGTCATTTCATACAGGTTAGTGTCGTTAAAATCATTTCCATCAACC
>JAFBJT010009400.1:24072-41004 GCA_016785325.1 Chascanopsetta lugubris | reverse complement strand
AGGTGCAGTGTGTAAGGTTTGGTGACATCTAGAGGTGAAGTTTCCATTTGTATCCATCACCTCACCCTCACCCCTCTGACTGAACATGAAGGAGAACCTGTGGTCGACTTCAGTTGTCATCAAGACTCCAAAGGTGTTTAGTATGCCCACCTTATTTCTGTGAAAACATGGCGGCCCCCGTAGAAAGGCCCTGCTCCTCATGTCAACATACATGAATGGGCTCATTTAAGGGTCAAGGAAAATGAAGGTGATTATCGATGCTTCAGAGTATCCGTATGGAATTGCTTTGTAATATTTTGGAATTGACAAAAATGTCTGAAACCGCACACACTGCACCTCTTAATAATCAACTTTCTTTGTATGGCACATTTCATGCAAAACAAAGGTGCTTTAAAGTACCCCCACTCGTTTGCCCCGTCACTTCACCTGCTGAGAGTTTTATGGCGTTTTACCCGTGGACTCCAGAGATGCCAGGACTTTCCCGAGGCCAATAGAAAGAGCGTAAGCCTGGATTCCGCTCGGTGTCTCGTTCTGTGTGTTTTTCCACCGAGAACAAATGAGGTGAACGCTGCTGCTGCTGCTGCTGCTGCTGCTGCTGCTGCTCTCTCTCTGTGAGCCGACAGAAGAAGAGCCGCTTCATGTGCAGTGTGTACGATTTCTGTCTCATTTGTCACTTCTCGAAATATTACAAAACGTTTACAGATTTACATTTTCATGGATAAGAATCACCTAAATGTATTATTACCCTTAAATACGCCCGTCAGTGTATATTTACACTGTGAGTGGTTCCTCTCTATGGGGCTGCCATGTTTTCACAGTAGCACAGAGTGGTAGGGCGAGGTGATGGACGCAACATGCAACTTCACCTCTAGATGTCACCCAATCGCACACCGCACCTTTAAAGATCAACTAATAATTTCCGATTCTGTCGGCGTAATCCAGAATAATGGTGCAGTTGTTTTCGTCGTCTTATCATCACATGTATTTACACATGGTTTGCGTTGCCCTCAAATGACCCATTTAGGATGTTTACATTAGGAGCAGGTTTACAGATCACAAAGAGCTTTATGCAAACAAGCAAAGTACATGAAAATGAAAGAAAGGGAATAGAAATGCTGATGAAAGAATAAACAAATGAATCAAACCACTTGAATTGAATCAGCGACAACCTGCGGCCCCCCCCCCCCCCCCCCCCAAAAAAAAACAGCTTCATTATCATCCATCATTCCATATTTCGACCTTCACAGACATTGTTCACACAATAGTAATATTTATCCGGCTCTTCATCCCGTCCCACGTCTGGTTCTACACTTTCCTTCACAGACGCCCGTGGGCTTCGGTTCCCCACAGTCATTCATCCTCCTGTGATGGATCCACCTGCACTTTCCCGTTAGACTCTCACGTGTCACGCGAGGGAAACCTCTCTGTCGCAGTCTGATTCCCACAGGGAGCGAAACTCACGCGGCTTTCTCCGGACTTTCTCGCCTCTCCGCTCTGACCTGAACTGTAAATCCCTCATCTCCCACTGATCCACATGCCGTGTCCTGTGTTGCCCCGTCAGCTCTGGTGGCCTCTGCCCTCTCTCTGGCCGTAGCCGCCCTCCTGTTCGTGGCGGCCCCCTACATCTACAGGTACGCACCTGTTTTTCCCCCCCCCCCCCCCCCTCTCCCCCCCCCCCCCCCCCACTGAAAACAGCTCCCATCGCCCCTCCGTCAGAGGCACAAACAGCAGACCTGTCCTTCTTACAGGAGGCGCTGTACCTCACACTTGGTTCGGGCGGCCTGCTGCCCTGGCTCTCGCTCCTCTCAGTCCTCTGTGGACCTGGTGAGTATGAACGCTGCCGCCGATGATCAACGTCCTCGTAGGCGCGACGACGTGACGGACGCGTGATGTCATTGATTGGCTGAGGATCAATTCTAAACCGAAATCACAGGGTTTCAGTCAAATGAGTCCGTCGTCTTCAAACGTTTGGAGTTTTCACCTCAATTCAAATGAGTTTGACACCCCTGCTTTAAAGGTGCAGTGTGTACGATTTCCAGTCATTTTCGTGGAACTAGGATGACAAAACAATTATATACTGATATTCCTACAAAGGTATAATCACCTCAATGTATGAATGAGCTGGTTGATGTATATTTTATGTATATTCCTCCTGATGGGGGCCGCCATTGTTTTTACAGTAGCCCAGAGTGGACATACTCTAACGGTAACCGAGCGCTACCGTAGCTTCTCCTGCCTGCTCGAAAAGGAGATACAACACGCAACTTCACCTATAGATGTCACCACATCTCACACACCGCACCTTAGATTCTTCATATTTTACATCGGGATGGTTCCCGTCTTTCCCAGCGCAGAACAAACAAAGAACATTCCCAAAGAAAACCTACAAACCTACAAGTGTGCGTGAGAAATCGATTGAAAATGACTTTGTAATCCGATCCGATTGTTCTTCAAATTCCTGCTTTGTTGAGAAATATCTTTTATTTCCTCGAGTCCGACGCTGCGTTTCATTGTAATCCAACGTCAACGCCGCCTTGATGCAACAGTTACATTGAATGATTTGCGTTGGCGCGCTCCGCGCTCCCACATGCATACCAAAATTGCTCAGAGACTCCGGTCGTCAGGCCGTTTGGGAGACACTAATGGAATGATTGATACAAATGTTAGCGGAGCCAGTTGCGCTGCCGACTGTCAAACCAGCGACACGGCACGGCGTCCAATCAGCTCGCGCCGTGCCAAGAGCTGCGGCGTGTCCTCGGCGAGCATGAATGGCTCCTCTCATTCCTCGAAAGGAGGTCTCTGGGTCTTCCATATGCCGTTTGCGTGGCAAGCAGATCCATCAAAGCGTATTAGCGCGGCCGTCTTCCTGCTCTGGCTCTTTAAACCGCTGCATGGAGGCCAGTGAGTCGGGCTAATCCAACTGAGGGGGCAACAGGCCACAGCCGTGACACTGCTGCCTCACAGGGAGCGGGAAGGAGGGGGCGCGGCCCTGAACACCCAGTGACCCCGAAGCACAGGATCTGTCAGGGACCAGGACCAGCTCCGGTCACGGTCTGTGTTTTTACAGCGCAGAGAAACAGTTCCCACGTAGATTCTTTATACCAGTGGATGTATTTACATTTGCTGCAGGAGCACGGGAAGCGTGTGGATTTTTAATTGCAATCATAGTTCATCTCAACAGAGGCTCATTCATTAATGGCAATTAGCAGCGCTTGGATTTCTTGTAATCAGAACTTTGATGTGGATGTTTTCAAAGCGACATGAGGCAAATTAGAGGCTGAAGTCGAATCAAAGTATTGAAATCAGAGCTGCACGACTGAACAGATTAGCCTTTGATCCTGATTAATAATGCAGAAGTAGGAAGTGTAATCTTATGTGTGCATCAACTTTTATGAAAGGTGCCGTGCGCAAGAGTTCTGTCATTTTTGTCACTCCCCTTGGTAGATACAAATATTACAAAACAAGTACAAACCAACTTTTTTATTCATTTAAATGCCCCTAAATGTATATTTCCCCCCCATAACCCTTTAAAGAGCCCATTACTGTATATTAACACGAGGAGCGTGTCCTCTCACTGGGGGCCGCCATGTTTTTACAGTAGTCCAGGGGTGAGGGTGAGGGTGAGGGTGAGGGTGAGGGTGAGGTGATGGATACAACATGCAACTTCACCACTGGATGTCACCAAATCTTACACACTGCACCTTTAAGTTCTGTATTTAAACTCACAGGTCATTTGACTATTCCATACTATGGATACCGTGTTACTACTCGTACAGAGTGTTTTGTCAGTGCCACAGTGTTTTGATTTGATTATGGTTTATTGACATGATGCGGTTGTCATGGTATCGTGTACAGTGCTTGGTGTATACGTTCACCGTGGTATAAATATCCAAGTGAATCGGCATGTTCATGTCTGTGCGCTTCCATTCAGAAATGTGTGTGATTGTCGCATGTATTGAAATACATATTTAGAAATATATTCTCTTTATATTGAGCAACATACAAAGTATTATCACAATCATATGATTCATTCCTCTTTATATGTTTGACAGGTATGAACTTGTGCATTATTCATATTTTTCAATGTGCTTGAAAAAGAATATATATATCGACAAAATATAGTTACATGTATTGTCAAATATAGTTGCCCCTGTCAGTACACTCAAATCTATTTCCCAACACTATCATTTTCAAAGTCTGTCAATACAGTTTAGTTCAGTAAGAGAGGAGCAGTCCCTCCAGTCTGAGGACGCCATGTTGTGCCCCCACGTTCGAACAGTCGCCCAGAGGGGTCTTGATAAACCGAAGGTGTGTGTGCGCATACCTGTGGGTGTTTGTGTGTGTGTGTGTGTATCCGACACACTGGGCCTTAACATCAAGGATTGGCACGCACCATTGAACAGGAGCCACGCAGCTGATTGGTGGGTGAGGGTGTCGCTCTTTGTCATGACATCATTCTGTGCCTCCACAGGAGGGAGCGGGTCCGCCTGAAGCAGAGCCCGGTACCGGCAAACCCAAACCCGCACGCCTGCGCTCCCTGGACACGTTCCGAGGGTACGTGCTCCGTCCGGCCGCCTCCTGTTTACCGCCACACGCCGAGTCGCTCCCGTGCTAATTCTTCCTTGGAGGAGTCTGAGGCTCGGTGAGCAACCACAGGCCCCGGCACAAGGAATAATCACTGGGGGGGGGGGGGGGGGGGGGGGGGGGGGGGGGGGGGGGGTCACAGTCTGGCCACATGCAGCCCTCAGGCCCTCGTTATCAGGGGCCGCGTAGCTTTGGGCATGATTTCTGATATCAGCACGTCTCGGGTTGGGAACAGTGTGTTTCTGTTGGACGGGAGTGATGCATGTGATTGAATCTGGGCTCCCCGCTCCCCCCCCCATAATTGTGGCCTGGGGGGGTTAGACACAAAGCACGCCTCTCTGGAAACAGGATGCTGGTGTGGCTTTGACCTCCCCCTTGCCAAATAATTGATGTAATAATACCATCAACATATCAGCACACATCCACGCCGCCATAGATCTCCTGCCAAAATGGAGCGCGAGAGGAAATCCAGCGGCGCAGAGGCAGCGTCCAAACGCACAGCTGGCGTCTCGTCAATCTGTGGCCTCCTGCTGCAGGGAGATCCGCCGCAAACCACGTCACGCATTCGTGAGCCAGTACCTTTATTTAAACTCCAAAATGGGCCTGTTTCAGTTTCCCCTCCGCTTGAATCCGATTCAGCCAAACCTCACTCACGCGCTCACAGATATTCTTGTATCGACGTCCTGATCAATACTGGTGGAAAACTTAGACCTGACAACACGCTTTATCACATGTGACTCAGCGCTCAGGATTAACGGTGTGCGCGCGCGTGTGTGTGTGTGTATGTGTGTGTGTGTGTGTGTGTGCGTGTGCCTTGGCCCCATGACTTATGATCCATACCCCTGATAAGTTACGACTTTCTGCCGAGAACAGACGCATCAGTCATCTGCCATAAACGTTGAGTCGTTCCTGACAGCTTGAGGCTTTTCCTCTGATCATTGCTCAGCGCCTCCACCAGCGTGATATATATATATATATATATATATATATATATACACAGAGAGGTGTGAGGTTCATTTTTCTAAAAGGATTTGGATTTTAATCTTGATGAGCCGCAACGCTAAAAGCCCATTGCTGCTCAAAAACTGCACCGTCAGTAGTTTGAGGTGTCATTCAAACAGAGGCAACAACTATTCCATCAAAACAATGCACTGCTGCTGCTGCTGCTGCTGCTACTGCTGCTGCTGCTGCTGCTGCTGCTGCTGCTGCTGCATTTAGCACCAGGTGGCTGATTCATTCTTTATTATGACTAAGTTTTCTCTTCCGGTCCGGTCTCAGATTCACTCCGATGTTTGGCCACAGACAGGAACCTCGGCGTTTCCACTCAGGCGGCGATTTATTATGACTGGGCGGAATGTGCATGTGCATGATATGGCCGTCTCCTGCAGGTTACTCAACACCCCACCAGGAAATGAACCTGGCTAATATTCGAATGCACGTGCAGGGATTCCAATCAGAGTCCATCAGTGAGTCATAAGCAGTGTGTCACAGACAGGTCTGTGTGTCGCCTGTGAACTATAAATCATAACGGGCCTGAATCAGGTCCATTAATGAAGTGACAAATGTCCAATCGGCAGCAGTGGAGGGATATTTACCACTTCAACCTGATTAGGAAGCAAGAGAACACGCCTGTGGTGCCTCAACCTGGACATTATCCGCCCTTGTATTCACTTTGCTGCAAAATAACAAATTAGCCCTGTATTAATTAAACCCTTATAGTTCCCCCTTAATCATTATCAGCGGGGGGGGGGGGGGGGGGGCTAATGCATGTGTGTGACATTTGCAAATGTAATCTGCTCATAACAGAGCTCATTCAAAATCAGACGCCCGCTGTGTTTTTAATCTAACAGATGTGTAATAAGCTGCAGTGATTTTCACCCGCTCTCATCTGGCTGGTGATTTAACCTTTGTCTTTGTCACCATGGCAACTAATGGATATGTTCGTCAAAAATTAAACGATAGCCTGTATGTGTATATACGTGTGTGTGTGTGTGTGTGTGTGTGTGTGTGAGAGAGAGAGAGAGAGAGAGCGAGACAGAGCACATAGACACATGCACAACGGTTTAGTCCACTTTAATAGCCCCTTTTGAGATGATAGTGGCCGATTAAAATCTTGTATCAGCAGGTTGGGGCTAAAAGAGCAGTAATGGCTTTGGTGCACCTCTTAATTGAATCTGGGCAGAAAAACAAGAGGAGGCAGAGGCAGATACAGTTCACCGTATCAGAGCCATCTGGCTGCTTCGTATAGAGGTTGTTCTAATCTTGTTTGGCCTCTTAAAGACCCTCTTATGATTTTTCTTTTCCCCGTTTTGATCAAACAACACATGAATCAGACGGATTTGGGGAAGTGAGAGGATGGAATCTGCCCCGGGGCAAAAAAACAGCTGCCATTTACATTCCCCTGCAAGTTTCTGTTGTGTAATGGCAGTCGGCCATTTTCCTTTTAGATGCAAAGACGCAAACACCTTCCCCCGCACCCCCCCCCCCTCCACTGCCCCCCTTTTTTTTCTTCCTCCCCCGGTGCAGCCCTCCATCACGTGTGTGGTGTTCCAGCAGTCCGGCCCGGTGCTTAAGTATAAAGTGTATCATATATTCGCTGCAAAAACCTGAGTCAGCACTTCTGCTCGAGGAGATCCAGAGGACGAGTGTTCATTTCCTGAGTGATTCATAATGCTGCGATCGCATTAGCTTGCATTCAGAGTGGACCTCTTTAACTTTGAGTTAAAACGGAATCAGAATATTGTTGTGTTGGTGGGAGATGACCAGACACGGTCGTATTGTTGAGCGAGGCACCTTTTCAGAATAAAAGTCTCATTTACTCTTCGCTGGTGCGTGGAAGTTGATCCCATCACTGACTGATTGACTACACCTGCTTTACTCCCCGTTGTGCCTCTGCAGCTTTGCCCTGACGGTGATGGTGTTTGTAAACTACGGTGGAGGAGGATACTGGTTCTTTCAACATGCTCCATGGAACGGTAAAGTAGAGTCACACTCACGTTTACAAAACTCCAGGGACACTGGGAGATTTCAGTCACAGCTGGTTCGGCCTTGTTTTCACCACATTGCATTTGTGCATGAGATCCATGCGCCAGATTCATGTGTTCGATCTCAGCAGACAAACATATCCTCACTCTCGTGTAAAGGAATGTTTGTACACTCTCCGTTTGACTCTTCAAACTCATAATCCAAATTTTACTCATCCTAATATGCAGTTTTATTTTTTCACAGGAGGTCCCTGAAATTCACACAACTTAAACGTGATCAAAAATGGAAAAACTGAGAATGTTAAAAACTTCAGTTTGCAGGACATAGTGTCACCTAGTGGTAAAGTAATGTGCTGCAGCACAATGAATATCCCATGAATACCATGTCCCTTTCAGACAACACTTCAAAATGAAAACATACAAAATGTTTGTTGTGCCCGTCCCTGCTGCTCCGTGGATATAAATGTCTCAATATAAGGAAATAAAAACAAGTGAGTTGTTGTATCGGAAGATTGAACACTAACAAATACAAATACAAACACTAATAATAAATGTTGTTTTCTGCTGGCGCTAGCTCATTCTCCCTTAAATCTTAAGGGGCGTTGAAAGGCAGTGGACTCTTCTCTGATCCGTACCTCATCTCCATCAAAGTTTCATGTAAATCAATCCTTTTTGCTTCGACCTGCCAAGAAAAGACGGATGCAGATGAAATCGTAATGCAAGAGGCAGGCGTGACCCTGGACGGCCACGTCTCTGTCAGCTCACCCACATTCTCCTGGCAACCTGTCAGTGGGATTGGATGATTGTGAAAAATAAGATCTAACGAGGATACGCATTTTGTTTGGCGAGATAATCTTCAGCCGCTGTCGTGAGCTCGTTAGGAGTGAAAACATGAAGTGATTAACGAAGATACAGCACTTTCACATGAGCTCAGCCACAGAACCAAAACAGAGCAACGCTGTGATGACACACTGTCCCCAACAGGCTGTTCTAGTCTCTTGTAGCTTCTTGTCCGTGAGCGTACCCTTTAAAAAGGTCCTGTTTGAATCACTTTAAGGTTTAAGGTTTATCTGAAAAGCCACTTAATATACTCACTGACTTTGGGGTGAAGGAAATGTTAATGTTGACGTGCAAATAACTTTGATGTGTCAGGACTCACTCGTCGACAGTTGCTGGGTCTCTTTCTGTACTTGAATCAAAGTTTCGGAAACAATTCAAGCCTAAATGTCACTGTAACTTTTATGAAGTGTGTGTCATTGTTTAGGGGCGTGTCCCAATTTGAATTTGGTAATAGCCTCCTCGCCACATCTTCAAGAGCGTATTGATTTCATGGGGCGGTCTGATTGATGAATTCTCCCGGCTACAGGGCCGACGCTGTCACCGGAGCGAGGATATTTATTAATCAAACCTTTTCAAAATGGAAAGTTAATAACTTGAGCTGCACTTTAAAGGAGCAGCTTTGTTTTTACATTTTCTCCGTGTCCTTCTGGGACCGTCTGGATCAGAGAAGGGTGAAGCTTGTTCGATGGGATGAAAGTCAAGTATCTGTGTGTGTATTGATATTAATGTCAGTCTCTGGGTTCGTTGCAGGTTTAACCGTGGCCGATCTTGTCATGCCATGGTAGGTGCTTAGCCATTTCAATATTGATCATATCTACATATATATGTATATATATACACATTCTACAGAGTCCGACTGTTCTCTCCTGCAGGTTTGTGTTCATCATGGGCACCTCGGTGGTCCTGGCCTTCAGGTCCATGCGGAAGAGCGGAGTGAGCCGCCTGCAGCTGCTGAGGAAGATCACCTGGAGAACAGTCGTCCTCCTCGCGCTCGGCTTCTGCTTCCTCAACTACTCTCCGAGGGATGGACCACGTAGGTGCACGCGAGGCAGGACATGCTGCAGCTGTTAAAGGGGACCTATTGTGCCCTTTAACTTAAATGGGCACGAAAAATGTTTTTTTTTTTAACGAGCCCTTTTAAAACTCCGGAATTCCTCTCTCGGGTCGAACGCAGGGTTTTGGCTCCCCCCTCCCAGTCTTGAGAACTATCTCCCGATTGGCTGATCGGAAGGCGATCCCAGATTGGCTGTAAATGTGGGTTAGTCCCGCCTTCTAAGCAAGCAAGTTTCACACTCAAAGGCGGCTCCCAGGCTTAAAATATAGTTTGTTTGAAACAAATGTGTCCAAAATGGCGCCGGCAGCCCACAATGTGTTGCGAGATCACGTGCCCTTTCGAGCCGTAGAGTTAGGTTGGGGAGTGCCTCTGTTTGATTGACATCCTCCAGCGCAGACACACACGCCCACGGGCAATTTGTGATGTCACAAATTGCTCGTGTTGCAAACCACGGGTTTTGCTGCTCCTGCTGAAGCTGCCACCGTTTTCGTTAATTTACTCAAACATGTGTTTAGGTCATTTTCTGTGGTTTCCACCATCTTATTAGTGATACTTCTACACTGCAACAGTGTGTTTAACTCCAAAAGTGAGGAAAACCACAATAGGTCCCCTTTAATGGAACAAATATGTCATGTGTTTATAAGCTCGTTCTGTGCTGGTGGAAATAATCAAAACAGAGACTGTTTCTAACAATAGATTCAGTTATTATACGTGCAGTGTTTCTCATTATCACTGGTGGAGAATAGTAGGGGTGCACCTGGGGATGCACAGGGCGCCCCCTCACCCATTAGTCACCCCCCAGTGCTAATGGACCTTTATGGTTGGATGTGTGTAACTGGGTTAACAAAAATATTGTTGTTATTTGTGTGTGTGTGTGTGTGTGTAGTCTCAAAAATCGAGCACCGAGGGACATTTAACCGAGGCAGATTGAGCAAAAACAACCGCTGTGGTAATGGACAATTACAAACAGATAGTGTTACACCCCTCGGCCCCTCGGCCCCTCGGCCCCCCGGCCCCTCAGCCCCTCAGCCCCTGCCTGCAGCTGCTGCTGAAGCTGCCCCGTAACAGCGCCGGTGACTTTGACCATAAACTGCAGCTTTGCCCTCTGTCTCCAAGGACACGGAGGGTCCGCTCAGCAGCAGCGGGCTTTGATCTAATAAGAGAATGGAGACGTTTCAGCTCAATGTGAAACCAGTTCACAGACAGATGAGACAGTAACCTCTAACGTCACGCGTGTGTCATTTCTGATCAATCACAGCGCGGCTTCACCCGCACAGAAACACAGAACATGGCGACTTACCAGTTGGATTGAAAGGTTGAGTATCACATCGGTAACGTTTGAATTACACACGGCATGAGATAATCATGTTATCACCTCAATGTATACCTTTGGTTTTCATCACTACATCATTTGCGCATTACATGATACATACTGATGCAGAGGTCCTTTCTTCGGCGGCGGCCATGTTGGAGCACCATGTTTTCAATGGACGAGCCAAAGTCCTTTGAGGCTTCTATAGCGTCTGGTTCACGAGTGGAAATGAAGGCTCATGCCTTTCACCACTCGATGGATACTCGCCAAGTCTTACGTGCTGCACCTAAAAGTCATCATTTATGCAAATATGCCAAAGTACTTTGATAGTCCCTAACGTGTTGACCTCTCTACTGTTAGTCTTTATATTTATACCACCATGTTTTTATAGTAGCCCAGAAGGGACAAGCTTAACACCCTTTGAGTTTCATGGATACAGTAAGTGGATGATACCATGTGTTCTCCCACATGCTTGGATAGGTGAGGTCATGGATTTTCAGAATGGAACTTTGCCACTAAATCTATTTTTTTTATTTTTTTTTGGACTATGACAGGTCACAAGAAAATCTAGGATTAACCTTTGTTCCAAATCTCTGATTGAACCCCTAAATATTGTGCAACCTTGTGTTCAAAACTAAAACTGTTTCTTCAGTTTGCCAGTGAAAGGAATAAACAACAGAGCTTTCAATGTCTCAATTTGACATTAAAAACTATTCATTGATCTGTTACAACACTTCACGTTTAAGCTGCACCTTTCACCAGTTGTGTGTGGACACAGACAGTACATCATCTTGTTGGAGGTCGTGTCCTGCATATTCAACACAAGCGTCCTTAGTGAGCGCTTCCTCTTTTCCCGTGAAAAGGAAAAGAGAGAGATTTCCGCCCTTTATTTGATTTGAGCCGATCAATGATTGGGCCTGCGTTGTTATTACGGCACGTCGCGTGGCAAAGAGGTTTTCAATTAACTAATGTGCAGATAACCATCAATCTCTCGACCAGGAGCCGAGGCTATCCGGCCCAATTTGTCGGGAGCCGAGAGATAAGTGGGAATCTTTGAAGTGGCCTCCCACCTTCTTGACATGTTCATATCCTGGAGGTTGACACCGTCTTCATGTGTGAGATGTCCATCATTCTCACCCAGGAAGCCGTGATGGTGGGATGATTGAGCAGTTCGATCAAAACCCTGATTTACACTTTGCCTAAAAGGCTGTGGACCCCGCGCACGCCAGAGCTGCATCCGCTTCCTGTTTGTGACTTTAAAGTGCGCGGCGCCGTTGTGAGTGCTGGTGCCTTGTGTTGTTGTGTTGCAGTGTCCCGGTCGTGGCTGCGGATCCCCGGGGTGCTGCAGCGTCTGGGCTTCACCTACTTTGCGCTGTCTGTGCTGCAGACTCTGTGGAGACCGAGTGACGTCCCCCTGACATCGGTGAGCGGCTCTGTCAACTTCAATCTCACCATACACGGGAGAACAAAGTCGGGGGGGGGGGGGGGGGGGGGGGGTNGGGGGGGGGGGGGGGGGGGGGAGTTTGAAAGCACAGCGTTCTCTGCACTTTTGCTTCTTTGGCTGATGTAGGCTCTGCGCATTAAAGGTGCAGTGTGCAGGATTTCCCCACAAGACCCAAAACCTGCTGATTTGCCTTCGAACACCTACGCGTCCTCTCAGAGATCAGCATTACAGGAATAAATGTAACGTTGCTGTAATCGTGTACCTGGCCGTGTATATTGTGCACACTCACAATGTAAATGAGTGAAAGCCATTTTTTCCGGTGTGTTTGATGACATCAACCGAAAAAGTCATAACATGCATGTACTAAGAATCAAACACTATTGTGTTAATTAGGGGCGGCAGTGGCTCAGTGGTTAGAGCAGTTGCTTTTGGGAGCAAAGGTCACTGGTTCAAATTCCCCTCAGGCCCTGTTGCAATTTCACTGACACCCCAAAAAAGGCCTTATGTGCACTGGTAGAAATACCCCGTGACCCAGAATACTGGATAAGCAGCAGAAGACGACATGACATGACATGACATTGCGTTGATTGGCAGCATCGGTTGAGTGTTGCAGGTTCCACACTAACCTGTCCGCTGATGGCACTGCTGTAGAAGGGTCAAAGGTTCGGTATCATGATCAATTAACCACAGGTGGATGTATCTAACCTGTGGTTAATCGATCATTTTGATATTTGATATTTTGTTCATGTGCAAAGTGAAGCCATTACCAACTCATCAGGATTCATCCTCTTTTCCAAATGTCTCGTATCGGCTCGTCACTTCCCTAGAATTCAATCAAGTGGATCTGAATTCCTCTCACTGATTTGTTTACATATTTTCGCACAAATCTATTTCATCTTCATCAAATTGTATTTTTGTAAATCACTGGGGAAAAAAATCAAAATTCCCATTCTCACAACGTTAAGGCAGCTTGTTCATATCCATGCCAAAATGTATTGTGGTCTTTCTTGGCCCTTGTCCAAACCCTTTAGCAACCGTCATGGAAATACAGTCAATATGTTTTTATCGAATCTTGTTGGGATGTCGAAAAACAAAAAATCAGCAGACAGATTGACAAGCGCATTCTGGCACAGCAATGCTGCCGACATGATTCAAAAATGCAAATAAGCAGAGATGTGATAATCCACACAAAGAAAAACAAAACAATCAAAAAGAATAATACAAAAAAATGTCTGTCAACAGAGGCTCCCAGAAAGATTTTCAAAATAATGCAGATAGCAAAGCAAATAAACAAATACAGCATTAACATTTAACATTTACAGTTTTCTTTTACACACAAATCCATGTAATTAAACATTCAAGACCATAAGGCTGTTGGATAAACCTATTAAAAAAAATTAAAAAAAATATTTTCTAATATATGAATATCAAGAGTGTAACATTTTGGTTATGAAAAATGTAAATGACTGCATGGAGAATGTCCTGATCAGACTTGTCTGTGCTGCAGTGTCACTGGTGGAGCTGGGTCCAGGACGTGGTGCTGAACTGGCCTCAGTGGTTGACCATCCTCCTGCTGGAGACTGTGTGGCTGTGCCTCACCTTCCTCATGCCCGTGCCCAACTGTCCCACGTGGGTTCCAGCCTCGCCCCTGCTGTCGCACAACCAACTCCGGTCCAGTCCGTTAACGAATGCGCTTATGCCAAATGCGTGAATGGCCTCCACCTCCCGGTGCTGAGGCGATGGAGGCTGCAGCAGAGGTGTTTGCGCGCACCTTGTGTTGCTGCTGTGATTGATGGGCCTGTGGAGGAGGCTTCAGACGCATAATTAGCCAATCTCAGTCTGTCATGTGCAATAAGGGGAGCGCAGGGCAGAGGATCCATCTTCCTCGCTCTGCGTCTCCTGCTCAGTGCCGAAGTCCCCCGACTCTGTGACCCCGCGCGGCGCAGTGTGAGTTTAAAGGTGCAGTGTGTGGATTTGGTGACGGACGAAAGAGAGGTGAAGTTGCTTGTCGTATCCATCGACTTCACCCTCGACCTCCTGGCCAACGCAGGAGAACCTATGATAGACTTCAGCTGTCATTCAAACTCATGAATGGACAAACATGGCCGCCCCCGCAGAGAGGACCCGCTGCTCATGTAAATATACAGTAATGGGCTCATTTAGAGTAATGTGAACAAACGTATACATTTCGGTGATTATAAATTCATGAAAAATGTCAGCATATTTTTAGACGTGACAAAAATCTTACGCACTGCACCTTTAAATAGTGGCACTTTTTTCAGTGGCATATTCAGATAAGTAGCGAACACAAATCCAAAGTCTTTAAGACTCATGAAGTTGTTTTGGGAGTTATTAATTGTGCTTTTTGATTGGTCAGCTGTTCCCAGACTCTTGACTCGGACACAGTAACATCAGCCTGAACAGGAAGTGGACAGTAGATGGAAAATGAAGCATTTCAGCCCCTTGTTTAGACACACCTCACAGAGAGAGAACGCCCAAACAACCCATGATGGAACAGGAAATCATAGAAAAAGAAAGAGGAGTTACAAATACAAAGAGGAGTTTCTTGAAGTCTAAATGTAACACAACCCGAAACACAACCTCTGCAGCCTCTTAAACTCAATCCTTGACTCACAATATCAAGTTCTACAAACCACGATTACACTGTTATTTGTTTCCAGAGGGTATTTGGGAGCTGGAGGAATCGGTGATGACGGCCTCTATCCAAACTGCACCGGAGGAGCAGCTGGGTACATTGACAGAGTCATATTTGGTGATAACATGTACAGATACCCCACATGCAAAGTAAGATCTTTATGTCCATCAGCAACAAAACTTGAAAGTAGATTTTGAATTGCCACACTTGACTTTTTTCTTCTTCTTTCAGGAAATGTATAAGACCACACAGCCCTTTGACCCAGAGGGAATTCTGGGTACAATCAACTCCATTGTCATGGGATACATGGGGATGCAGGTAGGACTCATCATGTATTTCTACTTTACAAATGAATACTCCGACATCCTGTCATTTCAGAAGAGTCTTTATTATTCTGCCGACATTGTTTGGCTTCAAATTCCATCTGCCCAGAATATAAGAAATGTAAATACATGAGGATTCATCTGAACATATGTGAAAGTATTATATGATATCACCTCTCACAAACACCACATACATGTGTCTCCACTGCTCTTCATTGGCAGGGAAACGGTTTTCATTGCCTTTGTGCAGGTTTGTGATACGTCTGTAAAACATCTGGCTCCTCCTCAGCTCACATATATGAATGATGCTCAAACCTGATAAACCACAGATGTTTTCAGAGGAAGGACAAAAGAATTTCCAATAACAAGTCCTGCCAGCAACAGGGCTTCTGGCAAGTGATTGGAGTGAACTGCCCCTTTAGCTCCTTGGAATCCTGGCACCTTATTGGCTGAGAGCAGCGACATCCTGACTCCCAGGGAAACCACGCTGAGCATGTGATGGTTCCAGCAGCATATGCTGCTGTGATGTTAGTGTTAAAGGTGCAGTGTGTCAGACTTTGGTCAACTTTTGTCACTTCTATATGTAGATGAAAATGACGTACTGATGTATTTTTTATGAATGTATAATCACCTGAATGTATGACTGCATTTTGACATGATCCTAGAATGAGCTCTATAATGTATATTTACGTCAGGAGTGGGTCCTCTCCATGGGGGCTGCCATGTTTTTACAGTAGCCAAAAGTGGACATACTCATCATCTTTTGAGCTTTAATGACAACATAGGTTCTCCAGTAATCCAGACAGGGAAGGTGGAGGCCATGGAGACATCGTGCAACTTCACCTATAGATAGATCAATTCTCATTCAATCGGTTAGTTTGTCCATTTTGGGCTACTGTAAAAAAAAAACATGGTGGTGCAAAATGGCTGCCTCTATAGAGTGGATCTGTTAAAGGTGCAGTGTGTAAGATTTGGTGATATCTAGAGGTGAAGTTTCAAGTTATATCACCATCCCCTCACCCTCACCCTTCTGAACATGCAGGAGAACATATGGTCGATTTCAGTTGTCATTCAAACTAAAAAGATGTTTTGTCCACTCTGGGCTACTGTAAAAACGTGGTGGCCCCTGTAAAGGGGACCCCGCTCCTCATGTAAATATACATTAATGGGCTCATTTGAGGGTAATGGTGATTATAACTTCATGAACATGCCAGTACGTAATTGTTTCATATTGTTTTTCAGAAGTGACCAAAATGATCAAAATCTTACACACTGCACCTTTAAGGGCTCATTCTAGTAATGCCCAAAAAAAAAAAATTACACACCGAAAAACAAATGCTTTTAATTCTAAATTCTATCCATAGAAATGCAAATGAATCCCAAATTGTGCACACTGGACCTTTAAACGGATGCATTTCTCCACAGGAGCTCGTTGACAGGGAGGATGGGTGATGTTGCCGGCAGATAACCTTGTCTTAGCAGCTTAATAAACACCACTCTGGGCTCGTAAAACTCTGCGTACTTAAAGGAAGGTTATGTGAAAGACTCTTTCCCGCCTAATTAGAAGTGCACAGCTGCCGTCCTTTATCGACACGATGATGTCAGAGAGGCAGCGTGGAGCTTTTGGTCTCGAGACCCGAGTCTGTGCCGGCGACAGTGTCACTTCGAAGCGTTTGTGCGGTGGGAAGTTGCCGGGGCCCGAGAGCAGCCGCATTGCTCTATTCCCCGTGGGCGG